>ML825513.1:0-65289 GCA_009831015.1 Picea engelmannii | reverse complement strand
TTATAGTATCAATCAATGCGGTAAAACTATTATGGTATGTTATTATGGGTTATTTCTCTCAATCAATGTGGCAAAACTATTATGGTATATTATTGTGGGTCATTTCTCTCAATCAATGTGGCAAAACTATTATGGTATTAAAACTATTATGGTATTATTGGCATAACCAATGTGGAAAAACAACTACGGTATATTGGCTGAGGCACTTCTTTCAAGGAGGAGGCACCATGCTTTTGTCATTACTCCACGGTCAATCAACCAGTGCAATAATTTACAGGGCTTGTATGCCATTTCTCTCAACCAACTAGGATTGTGTATTGGCATTGGAACACTTTTTTCAAGGAGGAGGTACTACTTCCTTATCATCACAATTAACCAACTTAAATATGTTATTTTGGGCTAGTTCCATTTCTCTCAACCAACAGGATTGTGTATTGGCATTGGAACACTTTTTTCAAGGAGGAGGTACTACTTCCTTATCATCACAATTAACCAACTTAAATATGTTATTTTGGGCTAATCCTTATGGTATATTGGTATTGGACCATTTCTTTCAAGGAGAAGGCACCACTTCTTTATCATTGCCAAAATATTTTGTAAAAATATTTATGTAGTACAAACAATTTCAAAACATACAAATATTATATACATTTAATTTAATAATACACATTTTTGTAAGAAAACATTTGAAAAAAATATGTGATAAAAATTATTTTGTTTAATGAAATTAGATTTATAGATTACATAGACCTTAAAACCTTTTCAATTATTATAATATATTTGGGACAATCTACAATTTCAAATGAATTGATGCTGAATTTCAACAAATATTAAACTATAATAAATAAATAAAAGTGTCAATCAATTAATTTAGTTTAATGGTGATTAATAAACATTAAAAACAATTAGTTGTAGTTTAATATGATATATACAACAAACAATATACTCCTTGTAGTTTGTAGTAGCTCATTTAATGTTCTATGCACTTGGATAATTAGTGACTGATTTAGTGTTTCAAAGAAACATTCAATGCATTTAATGCTCGATATAGTGGGATAGATATTATCTAATTTAGATTACCCTATTGACAATAAATGAAAGTATTGATTTATAAACCATAAGGTACCATTTCTCTCAAAGAAAGACCAGGCACCACTTTCTTATCATTTCCCCATTGACAATCAACCAACAATTTATATATTATTGTGGGCCATTTCTTTCAAAAATGTGGCAAAACAATTATGGTAGATTGACATTGGACCACTTCTTTGGAGGAGGCACCACTTCCTTATCATTGCTCCATTGTCAAAATGACTTTGCATATTGCAGCTTATATGTCACTGCAATCATGTTCTCTCATTCAATCTGAGATAAGAATTTTGTACCTAAAGATATTTATGTCGTACAAACAATTTCAAAACAAACAAATGTTATATGCATTCAATTTAATAATGCACATGTTTTAAGAAGACATTTGAAAAATATATCTAATAAAAATTATTTTGTTTAATGAAATTAGATCCACAGATTACATAGAACTTAAAAAGTTTCCAATTCACATAATATATTTGGGACAATCTACAATTTAAAATGAATTGATGATGAATTTCAATAAATATTAAACTATCAGAAGTAAATAAAAGTGTCAATCAATTAACTTAGTTTAATGATGACTAATAAACACTAAAAAAAATTAGTTGGTGTATGAGACCCCCTTGTTTGTGGGATGTGGGACAAGGGACCCCCCTCCGCCCAACAATTTGACCGGTAAAGTCTAAGAGGTATACATACCCTACCCATTGTCTGATTTATAGTTTTAAAGAAATATCCACAGTGCAACAATAGACATTATCTGATTTAGATTGCTTCATTGGTAATAAACCAAAGTATTAATTTATAGAGCAGATATGTTATTGTGGGACATTTCTCTCAACCAATGTGGAAGGATAATATGCACCTCATTTAATGATGGATACATAGTTCTACAATTCAAATGAACTGATGATGAATTTCAACAAATATTAAACTATTAAAAGTAAATAAAAGTGCCAATCAATTAACTTAGTTTAATGATGATTAATAAACACACAAAAAAAATTAGTTTTAGTTTAATTACCAATGAGTACAATTAATCACCTTTTAATCTAAAATTCTAATATGATGGTTAACAATTGAAGATGCTGGTATATTCTTAGTCGTCCTCCCAAATCAATGAATGTGATTTCCTCTTCATAACTTCCTTGTATTTTTTAATGCATCAGTTAACCTGTTTACCTTTTAACATTTACTTAATCATATTAAGAAATTACTATGGTAGATATGATTGCCATGTTTATTAGATTTAGCACGCTGGCTGTGTTGACTGTAGATTTTCATTTTCTGCATTTTTTGTCCACGCCGTTCATCAGCCACGATTTTGAGTGGCTGTGCTAGTATAATATATATAACACACAATATACAACTTGTAGTAGCTCATTTAACGCTCTATGCACTGGGATATATACTGTCTGATTTATACTTTTAAAGAAATATCCACAGTGCAGCAATAGATATTATCTGATTCAGATTGCCACATTGGCAATAAACCAACTTACTAATTTATAGAGCCTATATGTTATTGTGGGCAACTCATTTAATACTGGATGCACTGACATAGTTACTATCTGATTGATTTAGAGTTTTACACCAATATCCACCCTACAACAAAGCATTTAATGTTGAATGAATATACTGAAATAAATACTATCTTATTTAGAGTTGCTTTAAATTAGAAGATATATATATATAATAACATACCTACAGCTGAACATTTAATGCTGGATGGATATTATATATATATATATAATAGCATACCTACAGCTGAACATTTAATGCTGGATGGATATACTGAAATAGATACTATCTGATTTAGAGTTGCTTTAAATTAGACGATATATATATACCAACATACAACATTAAATGGGCTATTACTGAGTTCATATTGATATTAAAGCTGTATATTTAATATCACATCTTTCTACACAAATATCTAACAACATCCACAGCAGGAAGTAAATAATGGTGCATGATGTTTGCCCCGTTTAACAATTGAGAATCCCGTTGTAACATGTCGGTTAATATTGTACATGTCACAGTACCGTTAGGACCCGTTGAAGTCTCGATATACCTAACAGCTGTGCCTGCCAATGAAACAACCAATCGACCTGGACTGTATCTCATCGTAAAAGACAAAGGAAGTAAATAAGGTTTATCAGTACGTTTTCGTGAAAGATGCAGTCACGTGATCTGAGTTTTTGGTCCCAGCGACATGAGTACTCACGGGTGGAGAAATACATTGAAGATCGAATATCAGACAATCTCGGATTTTCGCTGAAGATCACCGGGCAGAATCGTTGGGATAAACTTTGATAAAGGGCAGTGCCGTAAGGATAAACTATGGTAAAACAGCCAGAGATCACATAATCCAAGGGCAAGCTGGATTCTACAGGTATTTTGACGTCAGGGCAAATGACCAATGCTTTTTATTGCTACCTATCCAAAGCGTTTCATTTCTCTTTAATTGTTTATCGCAAAGCGTTTCATTTCTCTTTAATTGTTTATCGCAAAAGCTGAGCATGCGCGCTTAGATATTATACGCAGTTACGCATGTAAAGTTGATAACCGATCGAAATTCATTAATTTGCTTGTGGGCATTGCGTGTACAACTTCTAGTTGTTGGGAAGCAACCCGAAACCTAGAATGGCAGTTCAATTAAGCTTGAGCTTGCCACTTGCCATTTTTTTCATTCTAGAATGGCATTTCAATTAAGATTCAGCTGCCCACTTGCCATTTTTCAACTAGAATGGCATTTCAATTAAGCTGCAGCTGGCCACTTGCCATTTTTCATGTCAACGGCCTTGTGGTGCATATATATAAAAAAGAAAATGACTTTTATTAATAGCTACATAATAATAGGAAAGGGTCAATTGAGTCCTGACCCCAAGCCCAAACATTAGTAGCCAAAAAACAAGTCATCATAAATGCTGACAAAATGGACCATTTATATGGTGAGGGCAAAGTTACTTTATGTAACAAACAAGAGTTTATTTTTTGGTAATTCTTTATAAGCATTTAATGAATTGTTATGTGAAAACAATGATACTATGGTACATGTGAGGAGGATAAGTTTAGTGTAATACCTAAAAAGGATAAATTTAGCATGATAGCGAAAATGACTGGAGATTCCTTATCGATTGGGTAGTAACAGTTACATTATTAAAACAGAGCACTAGAATACAAGGGAGATATAAATCTACTAGATACTAAGTGGGAAAGACACTTAATAAATTATCATGTAGCACATGTAAAGAGGATAAATTTAACTCAATAGAAAAAATAATCTAAGATTGCAAAGTAAGTGAGAAATAATACTGATATAAAGCATAGTTGAATATTGCATAAACCAAACAAATAGTTGAATATTGTATAAACCAATCAAATGTAATAAAAGAGTTACTTTCAATAATTAATAATTAAGTGTGAGTATAATATATCAATAATGATAAATTAGGAAATCATTTACATAGAAAATAAAGTCATTTTAATTTAATTTATAAATTATATTTCCAACAAATAGTTGATTATTGCATAAACGAGTCAAATGGCATAAAAGAGTTACTTTCAATAATTAATAATTAAGTGTGAGTATAATATAATAATAATAAATTAGAAAACAAATTCATTTTACTTCACTTTATAAATTCTATTTCCAATATTAAAGAAAAAATTGTAAGATTTAGTTGCAATTATTATTGTAAGAAGAGCTTTGCATGTTCAATTCATGTGATTCATGCTAATACATATTACTATGATGTTAATATCTATAATATTTATTTGCTAAGAGTACACATAAAAATATAATACATATTTATATGAGAGACAAAAGACATATGATTAATCCAAGGTAAATTTTAATAATCATCCTTGGACACTATTCCCAAGATTGATACCATGCAACTTAATGGAATTAAGGTAAATAACATAGGCAATAACTAGGTTTGGCTTGATCATTGATTTTAGTGTGGGTGTTAACTTTTTCATACTTGATCACTCATATTATTATATATGCAAAGACAACTAAGTTGTTTAGTTACTTTGGTATGGAAATCATATTAGTATATATGCAAGATAACTAAGTTATTTGGTTAGGTTGGTATGGCAATCATATTAGTATATATGCAAGACAACTAAGTTGTTTGGTTACATTGGTATGGAAAGTTAAGTTTTTAGCTAGGTTTGGCTTGACCAATGATTTTAGTGTGGGTGTTAACTTGTTCATACTTGATCACTCATATTAGTATATATGTAAGAAAACAAAGTTTTTTGGTTACTTTGGTATGGCAAGTTAAGTTTCCATTGTGGTTATGAAAGGAATTTTAAATGAGCGTTGAAGTTCTAGCACTAGATTCAAATGATTCAATGTTGGAACAAGAAGTAAATCTTGGTCATAGGCATATAAATGATTGTGGAATTGGTACAATGATAACATAAACACACCAAAGCATGGATTAGAGGTCGCTAATGAATATCAAATGGTGTCTATCATGGTTGAGGTTCCTCTAATATATTAATTCTTCACTACAATAAAGAAATAGTGAGGTAATTACCAAGTGTGAAGTATTTGGTTTCTCTAAGGAATTTTTCTTTCTTAATGGTTTTAAACAATGGAATGCCTTGGCTTGTTTTGTGCCAAATTATCTTATAAATGATTTCATCTTTCTCTACTAACGCACTAAACATGGGATAAATGTTTTACATTGAGCAATTGATTGCTTAAGAAGAGGACCATATGGTCATAATAACCTCACATTGAACACTCATTCCACAATTCACAATCATGGTCTAAGTATTTTCACACAATACCATAAAAGGTTTTTGAGTCATATGAGATTAGAATACTAAAGGATGAAAGGATTGTGCCCAATGCATACTCAAAGGGATATTTCTTAATTTCAAATGATTTATCTAGATTAAATAGGCACAAAACTAAAATTAAGCATGATCTTTGCTTAAATTCTCCAAATGTTTTCTACTACACTTAATCCCATCTAAAAATCACTTTTGTTGCACTATCATGCAACACTTGATTTATAAGATGAGCTACAAGTGAGAGATTCCCAAGACAAATATGTCCTAAATATTTGTCAAGCCTAGGAAACTTCATAGTTGAGAATTACCAATTAGTGTAACATGGTAGTCACAAATTACTACTAATATCTCTAGATCAAAATGCACACATGTCTCATCAACAATCTATGTAAGATAATAAATATTTTTTTTATGGGAAAACTACATCTTTCTATAATGGCATAAAGGTTGTTTTGGAACAAAGTTTATAGGATTGATGCAAAATGTTGAATAATATCAACACATGTTTTATTGTAGATTATTAAATTTTCAAAATAAACTACAATGAGTTAATTTGTGAATAAGTGAAAAACATCATTTATAATGCACATGAAGGTTGCAAGTGCATTGGTTAAGATAAAGGCCATTACCAACTAATCATAAATACCATTTTTTACTTTAGATGTAATCTTTAAAACATCATGAGGGGCAACCATAAATTGATGGTAGTCAAAGTTTCAAACCTATCTTGGTAAAATACTTTTCTCCCCTCAATATAATTGAAGAAAATCTAGACTTTTGAATAAGGCATTGGTGTAATTAGGTGCAAAGGAAGTTGATGCAAAAAAAATCACACAGACAATATTATGTATACATTTTTAATGTGTGGTTATGATGATCAGAATCAAGCTTTGTGACATAAAATAAATGACCCCATTTGTAAATTATGTAAATATGTTAGTATGGATTCCGAGTGCAAAGCTAAAAGGCCAAGGTTCAACTAGTAAATGGCTATGGATGTAGATGTTTTAAATATACTTCTATGGACTATATGCTATGATTGCCACAATGAAATCAAGATATCTAAAAATTAATGCTAAAATAAAAAATATAAGACTCCAACATGGTTCTGGAGAGCATGAGAAGGACTATGATTCCACCAAAGAGGAAGAAGAAATTGGGCCCATTGGACAAGAAAGCCTTTTTTGACCAATGCCAACCTATGAAATTATCTATTTTCCATCATGTTATTTTAAGGAACCCATCCACCTCCATTGACTTAAAAATCCAAGCATTCAATGCATCAAGAGGTTGGTGGGGAAGTTTGCTCATGTATTTATTAGAGCATGTGTTGAGTAAAATCATTATGGGGAGATGTAGGTGTACTTCATTCTATTGTTAGAAGAAAAGCAAGCCATCATTCCCTCAAATCTCACATTCTCATATAACTCTAGATAATCACCATTAGGACATTCATTCTTTTCACTTCCCGAGTCATGCTCTCCATGGCTAAAGATTAATCATTCTTGAAATTGATCTAATTAGCATTGTGAAATAAGAATTGAAATATTTAGAGGAGATACAGATGGTTGTGGGTGATCATAAAGGATGGTCAAGTTAGGAATAATTCACCCACATGCTTTGTTTCTCATTAGATTCTTGAGAACTAATTTTTATTCTTCCATACTATTCCTAAAAAGGATTCAACGAATTAGATTCTTCATGCCTACATTGAAGAGAATTTTAAGGGAAGAATATCCTTGATGAACTATTGAGTGAAGAAAGGGAAGATATTCCTTATGTTGTGTAGGGAAGTGGGAGATAGTTCCATGGTTTTTTTTATGGTTGGATGAGATTTCTAGAGTGTTATGTGGTTATTAGATTGAGTAGTCCATGGCATAAAATAGGTTGGGTTGAGTGAGATAAAACCTTGTAGCTTGGTTCCTTCAACTGAGTGGCCTCATAACCTAGCTTGGCGTTGAAATCTACCCTAGACGCCTATGGTAAAGACTAGAAAATTGGTTATAGTAGCCAATTTATTGGACTCCGTTTTGTTAAAAGATATGTGTTGTCTCTATGTATGAATTTGCAATTGAATGACAATTTGTTACCATGGATATATATGCATTTTTCATGTTGTGTGGTTATTATGTTTATTTTTTTATCATGGGAATTTGTTTTCCATGAAACCTATAGTTCCATGAAATATGTGGTCCCATACTTGTTTATTTTTGTTGCATTATATTATTTTTCATCATGCATGCATTTAATTAACTCTAGGCCTCCACGAAAAGAACTATCCATTGGGATTGTGGTGAAATGGTAGATATTGAGGGAACAAATTTAATGGCTGGTGTAGTGGATACCCATCCCATGGCTAGGAGTGCCAAGTCGGGACACCATGGTGTGGTATCAAAGCTCAAATTTAATGTTGGACTCATTTGGGTAGTTTATGAAAACCTCATAAAATACTTCAAAGTTGTTTGTGATCATTTTATAGCATTGGGACACTTGAGAAAATCATAGTATTAGTCATGTTTAGAGTCAATATTTTGTGAATGAGTTCACTTGTAGCTCTTTTGATTACTAAGAGAAGTGATAGGAATGGGATAAATGAAGAGTATCGCTTTGTTCTAAATGAGAATCTAGATTCTATTTAAAGGAGATCAATAGAAAAGAAGAATCCATGGAATTTAGCATTCACATATCATAAAGGGGGTGTTTTTCTAGGAATGATTGATGTTTCACTTTCCTTCAAGTGAGATCAATGGCCTACATCCCTCATGGTGTTTTTCAAGAAGCTTGGGTGGATGGTTCCTATTTTTCTAAATGGATGAGGTTTAACCCACTCAAGGGAGATCAATGGCCCACACCACTCACAAGGTTTCATAATTTCCTTCTACACAATACACCTAGGGTCTACAAACCGTGTCTAATAATGGTCCAAAGTAGTCTAGGGAACTTTCATATTCAACTTTCCAAGACGATAGAGGTCTCACCCAAGACATGCATGATAGATACCATTAAGTAAGGTGCACAGTGTTAAATATATAGTCAGGTCATTTTCCTTAGGAATTCATCAAGATTCATTCGATATTTTAGGACTAAAAACATTGAAATTGACGGAACACATAGATATCATCTAGATACTTAACAAACTCAAAGACATAGTGTAGTATTCTTGGCCATCGAGTACTACCCACAAAATTTCTTAGCCTCATAAACCATATGGGAAGTCAAATTTAACCTCTAACAATACTAAATTACAAAATTCATATGTATATATAAAACATAAATGGAAATAACAATGTATATAGTGAACTCTTCCATTTCCCATTAAATTCAATGTATTATCATTAAAAAAAAATCAACAAGAATACGACCATGAATGCTTACCTATAACTAAATCCATTTTCACCAAGTTGGTTACATAGAAGTAATTTCCCACCTAGACATAGGATTCAACTATTGATTACATCCCCAAGCCAGACCATGATACCACAAGGGTGAAAGAATCTCTTATTGGTCTCTAATCCCACTCAAATCAACCCATTAGTCCCAAGACGAGCCATATCCTCACTACAGAGCTATCCAATCCCTCAACTAGCAATGGCACTCTCTTCCACTACCCCACACAACACATGTAAGACCAATTCCTTCTCTACCCAAGAGTCCCTCAAGGTGATCTTCCCTTCCAATGCTCTTCAATTTCTACAGAAGGAGCCTAACATGTTGTTTAACTTCTGGTAATAACCTAGGATAGAAAATTCTTCACCTCTAATAGTCAATGAGTAGCAATAACGAGGTTTTGGGTTTAAATGCATTACCTTAACTACTATGGGAATTTCATGAATGGTATTTCTCTCGAACCACTCCATTTTCTTCCACATTTTTAGTAACAAGATTTCCAAACTTCAATGGGATCTTATCATCCACAAGCACATGGGAAACTCTTATCAGTACAACCATAAAAACTAAGGAAAAAACCACCCCTATAACATGGGAACTTGTTTCCTCCCTCTATTCCCAAGATCAATTTCCTAATGATGGAAATCGTAGAATGAATGGAAAAGATAATGGAAGATATTTTATTGCATGAGATTTGCACTCCTCCCAAGGATATGACAATTGTACTTAGCACACACCCACAAGTCAAATATTGACGAGACAACTTGTAAGAAAACATGGGAAATAAAAGGTAGCATTTCCAAAGGAAAATGACAAAGCCAAAATCAATGCACAACCCCATTTTCATCTTCCCTTGATCTTGTGGTATCATAATCCCCTTGTTTCTCACTCAAGCAACCATTTTGGTGGATTTATATTATGATGCATTTTCCTTTTTATATGTTTTTACATATATATGGGCATACCATGGAAAATACACCTACCACATTACCAACCTAGCCCGCCACTTGGACTCCTATGCCTTCCCTAGTTGAGTCCTGATCTTGAGCTCTACACTACGAATATTTACAATGCATTTCACATATTTACAAAAAGGGATCGTTATATCTCAACATGAATGGCTCGATTCCCCTTGCATAAACCAACTCACACAATAATACATCATTTAATACATATTATATTCCAAGGGTCAAAACCGAGATATTGCACATAGGTAGAACATTGATCCATTGTATTAACAACATGCATGAGTTACATAACTATGACATAGAGAATTACCCAAGATATTGAAACAACAAGAATATCAAGCCTCTCTAAGTACATTATAGGCCTTTTTATCACATAGATTGAAGTTTTGGAAAATCCAAACCCAAGCAACAAATGTGAGACACAACATGAGACACCTATCACTGTCACCTTAATAGATATTCCCCTCATTTTAGTGATGGAAAAGTCCAACACAAGGGAGGACTCTAGGGTGACTCCAGGGGGATTGCAAAGTAGAGGCCAAGGAGAAGAATGAAGCACCCGTATAGGTCACAAATGAAAGGTTCTAAGGGATTGATGGAGGATGAGTATTGGTCAAAGAGAAATTGCCAATGAAGAATACCTACAAAAAAAAAATCTTAGACAACAAATACCAAGACAATATGGATGAAATGAGCCCTAGAACATGAGGGAAACAACAAGTTATGATTTCTATCCCAAAATTGCAGAAGTAAAAAATTATATATCAACAAGAAAAGAGTTACAATATCAACACATTAAACCATCAAAATCAAGTATATGATATCGGATAATAATTCTTGCAATTAGTAGACAATCTTCCAATGTTTAAACCAATATTTTGACAGCAAGAAAGGGTTTTTAAAGAGTGTTATCAACAAGTGTTTATGACAACCAAATGGTTGTAGAATTTTTTTTCTACGAAAACAAGTTCTAACCACTAAAATTAGCAAATAAACCACCAAACCAATAGATTATTATCAATAAAACAATTATCACAGATTGCAAGTATTTTTCCAGCGATAGAAACGTGGAAAAAGAGTATGAGAGAGAGAGTTTGCTACATCCCTATTGGTTGTAGATTAATGTTTTTTACAATAGCACGATCACTTATCAAATCAAGATTCCCTTGGATAAAAAGAGAGCCCAAGTCATTTAACATCTGTTGGGTATGTCTTATATTCTTTGCACGACTAGCTATGTGTTATTTTCTTTGCGTTGAGCATGCATGGGGGTTTGAGGGGGGGTTGGTAGGTCCCCCCTTCAAGGGTTCAGGGGAAACATGTTTCATTTTTTCCTTAGGAAACCTGTCACATTTTTTCCTCATTTTTCATGTTGCCTCAATTTTTGTGTCCATCGTTGGGTGGTTTTTCGGCACATGGTTTTTTGTCGATGGTTTTCTATTTTTTGGTTAAGTAATTAGGGTTGTTGACTAATCCAAGTCATTTGGTTAGGGTTTTGGATTCCGTTGGCTCCTATATGTATATTGCATTGTAAACAATGTATGATGGGAATGAATTTATAGAATATGTTGGTTTTCCTGGTTTGGGTTTCGAGGGGAAAAATATCTGTGTAATGTGTGTATTTTCCATTGTATCTTTTATGTTCTTTTACTTAAAATTTGTTTGGAGTAAAATATTGTACAAGGTTAAAATCTACATTTGGTATCAGAGAAATTATTGGCTTCAGGGGGACACCTTTTTGGTCAAGAGTTTGGCTCGGGACTATGATAAGCCTTGTTACAGTGGGATATCTGCGGTATTGATTCTTCAGGTGAAGAGAAATGGAGAACAATTTGAAAATGGAGATCGAGAAGCTTAATGGGAAAATTTTTGAGCTGTGGAAGCTCAATATGGAATATTTGTTGGTGGACAGAGATCAGTGAATCACGGTAGATCCATGTACTGCACCTATAGGAACTTCAAGAGATGACTGGAAAAAGTTGGATCAAAAGGCGAAGAGCACAATCCCACTGCGTCTCTCAAATTCAATATTACTGAATGTGTCAGAGGAAGATACAACCAAGGATTTTTGGGATAAGTTGGGGAAGTTGTATCAGCCTAAGTCCCTAGTAAATAAACTATTCCTAATAAAGAAGCTGTATAACCTAAGGATGAGAGATGGAGACTTAGTAGTAGAGCATTTGAATGCCTTCAATATTGTGGTAAGTTAGTTAGTATCTATTGAGATTAAAATGTCATATGAAGATAAGTGTATCAATTTACTTTGCTCTTTACCATACTCGTGGGATAGTCTAGTTGTGGCCATAGGTAGTAATACAAATTCCTTGAAGTTTGATGAAGTGGTCTCATCCTTGTTGTCAGAGGAGATGATATGGAAGAACATGGAAGGACATAACACATATGAATTATTTGCAAGAGGACGCTCCCAGGAAAGAAATAGATATGAGTCCTTAAGTGGGAGATCTAATTATAAGGGTGGATCTAAATCTCCCATAAATTTTGTTAAAAACAAGGGCACTACAAGAAGAAATGTATATCCAAAGTTGAGAAAAAGAAGGGATCTGAAGAAGCTCCTTCTATAGAAGAAAATAACTCCAAGGAAGAAGGAGGGGATTTGTACTTTGCTTATTCAAGCACACATGTCGATGATGAGGCATTGGTGGTTGAATAAGGTGCATCCTTTCATATGACTCCCCACAAGGAGTAGTTCTATGAATATGAAAGGTATGATGGAGGTAATGTCTTCTAAGGTGATGACTCTACAACCAGAATCATAGGACGAGGAAAAGTCAAGTTGAGGCTCATAGATGGAAGGATTAGAACACTACCTCGTGTTATGCACATCCTAGGATTGGCCAGAAATTTGATTTATGTAAGCAAAATGGATGATGCAGGGGTAAAAACAATATTTGAAAATGAAACCTGAAAGATAGTTCGAGGAGAAATGGTGTTGTTGAAGGGAGTTCGGATTGGAACTCTGTATAAGCTGCAAGGAAACACTATTAGTGATGGGTGTGATAGTTCCATTGTTCCTAATATTGGAGTTGAAGAAGAAAGAACTCCTACAATCTCTAGAGAAAAGGTTATGTTGTGGCGTCAATTATTGGGGCATATCACAGAGAAGGGTCTTCAACTACTACACGGTAAAGGTATGGTTGAAGGTATGTCTAATTTCTCTCTGGATTTTGATTTCTATGAACATTGTGTTTATGGGAAGAAGAATCGGGTAAGATTCCCCTTTGGTGCAAAGAGGGCAGAAGGAATTTTACATCTAGGTCATAGTAATGTGTTTGGACCTGTGTTGGTTCCATCATTGGGAAAATCTATGTACTATGTCTCATTTATAGATGAATTCTCAAGGAATACTTGGATATATTTTATTAGGAAGAAATATGAAGTCTTTGACTGGTTTAAAGAGTTTAAGGCTCTCGTTGAGAATCAAAATAAGAAAAGAATTAAGGTGTCGAGGATAGATAATGGTGGAGAGTTCTACAGGAATGAATTTGAATAATTCTGTAAGAATTGCGGTATAGCAAGGAACAATAATATTCCATATACACCTCAGTAGAATGGAGTTGTAGAAAGGATTAACATGACACTGATGGAAAAATCAAGGTGCGTTCTCAGTGGTGTCGAGTTAGGGAAATAATTATGGGCAGATGTAGTGGGTACTGCATATTACCTGGTCAATAGATCACCCTCGTCAGAACTGGATGACAAGAATCCACAAGAGGTATGGACTGGTAAGAAACCTTCTCTCACACATCTCAATGTATTTGGATGTGAGGCATATGTTCATGTGCCAAAGGAAAACATGATTAAGCTAGATAAGAATGTTGAACAATGTATATTTATTGGGTATAAATATGGTCTTAAATGTTATAATCTTTGGAACCCAAAAAATAAGAAGGTTGTGTATAGTCGAGATGCGATATTTAGAGAAATAAAAGATATTGTCAAACAGGATGCCCTACCAAGTAAGGAAGAACTAGAGAAAATAGAGTTTGATTTAAAGGATGATGAATCATACTCTACAGAAGAACAAGAATAAGAAGAAGAAGGTTCTCAAACTTCGTTATTGAGGAGATCGTTTTGAGAAAGAAGGAAACTGGAAAGGTATACTCCACCTGATTTTCGTTCAAATTTTTCTTTGTCTATTACTGATGATGATCCTAGAACTTTCAGGGAGGCAATGGATCCAGAGGATGGAAAACTCTTGAAAAAGGCCATGGATTAAGAAATGGAAGCCTTGGATAAGAATGAAGCTTTGTTTCTAGTGGAGTTGTTGACTGGAAGAAATCCCATTGGCAGCAAATGGGTATTTAAAAAGAAGCTGAATGCAGAAGGAAAAGTGGAGAAATACAAAGCTCAGTTAGTAGAAAAGGGTTATTCCTAGGTTGAGGGAATTGATTTTGGTGAGATTTTTTCTCCTGTTTCCAAATTAACTTCTATTAGATTTATGTTATATGTTGTTGTTTCATTTGATTTTGAAGTAGAACATATGGATGTGAATACAACATTCCTACATGGGGATCTAGAAGAATAAACTTATATGAAGCAACCCGAAGTCTTTGTTGTAAAGGGAAAGAAGGAGCTGGTATGCAAGATGAAAAAGTCCCTGTATGGTTTAAAACAATCACCAAGGATGTGGTATCAAAAATTTGATACTTATATGTTAGGACCTGGTTTTGCAAGAAGCAAAGAGGATCAGTGTGTGTATTTTAAATTCACTGGTGATCATTTGATTTATTTGGTCTTGTATGTGGATAACATGTTGTTGATAGGAAACAACAAGGAGATTATTCAGGATGTGAAAACTCAATTGTCCTCTAAATTTTACATGAAGGATCTCGGTGATACAACTTTCATTTTGGGCATGGAAATTAAAAGAGATTAGTAAAAGAGGAAACTTTGGTTAAATCAGAGAAAATATGTTGAGAAAATATTGTAGAGGTTTAATATGTAGGAATGTAAACTGGTCAAGGTCCCTGTTCTTTTTGGTGTAAAGTTATTTGTGGATTAGTATCCCAAGACACGGGAAGAGGAGGAGGACATGTCTCGTGTTCCATATGCAAGTGCAATTGGAAGTTTGAGTATGCAATGGTCTATACTATACCATACATTACACATGTAGTGGGAGTTTTGAGCATGTATATGTCAAAACCAGGGAAGGAGAATTGGAGAATAGTAAAGAGGGTTTTCAGGTATTTGCGTGGCATTGCTAGCTATGGATTGTGCTACCAAGGAAGACCAGGATTGGATAGAGTGTTGTACATACATGGATTTGTGGATGCAGGATGGGTTGGAGATATGGATCGTAGGAGATCTACAAGCGGGTATGTATTTAACCTGTATGGAGGAGCAATCAGTTGGATGAGAAAAAGACAGTCAGTAGTGGCACTTTCAACAACAGAAGTTGAATACATTGAAGCCACTCATGCAAGTAAGGAAGCAATATGGTTACAAATATTGTGTTCATGTATTGGGTTTGTACAACAAGTTGTAAGGATAGATTGTGATAGTCAAAGTGCAATTTTTCTGGCGAATAACCTGGCTTATCATTCAAATACAAATCATATTGATGTTCAATATCACTTTGTGAGAGACATGGTTGAAGAAAAGAAATTGTTGTTGATGAAGGTGGACACTTTGAAGACGGATTCAGATTCATTAACAAAGTCTGTGAGCATCGATAAGTTCTCTTGGTATAGAGGATCTATAGGCATTGGGTGTGTGTTATATTCTTTGCACGACTAGCTATGTGTTATATTCTTTGTGCTGGGCATGCAAGGGGGTTTGAGGATTTTTTTTTCCTCGGGAAACGTGTCACCTTTTTTTCCTCATTTTTCATGTCTCCTCGATTTTCATGTCCATTGTTGGGCAGTTTTTCGGCACACAGTTTTTTGCTGATGGTTTTCTATTTCTGGTTAAGTAGTTAGGGTTGTTGACTAATCCAGGTCATTGGGTTAGGGTTTTGGATGTCGTTGGATCCTATATGTATATTGTATTATAAACAATGCATGATGGGAATGACTATATAATATGTTGGTTTTCCCGGTTTGGGTTTCTAGGGGAAAAATCTCTCTGTAATATGTGTATTTTCCATTGTATATTTTATGTTCTTTTACTGAAAATGTTTTTGTAGTAAAATATTGTACAAGGTTAAAATCTACAAGATTCAAATCCAAACTTGAATAGTTCAATCTCTGAAATTTCACGTTTACCAATGCAATGATATACAATCTCCAATGCAATTAGTGCATTATATATTGGGTTAATGGAGTCTCTTTCTTAGAAAAAAACCTATACAACAAGGAAAATAATTTTTTTATTTGAGAATTAAACCCTTATAAAGCCAAAGAAAACAAAAAACCTCCAAATCGTCTATCTTAGAAATCCAAGTTTAACTAGGGTTTGATAATATTTTAGGGGTGTACACCCTCTTACTTCCTAGAGAAGATAAACTGTAGAAAGGTCTTGCTACAAGGGTGTAAACCCTCTTACTCCTTGTAGAAATCCTTAATCCCTTTCAATGACAATTGAATAAAATTCCTTGATGGAGGGTTTATTCCCTTATACTCCTTCTAGGATTTGATAGTATAACCTTGAATTTAAGAAGAAAAACACAAAATTGCAGAAATTCCTTACCTAATTCAAGAGATAGCATGAAAAAGCATACTTATCAAAGAAATTCCAACGATTTTCCAAGAAGAAGATTCCAAGATAAGTCACTAGCATTTTTTCCAAAAATAAACAAGTGTAGCATCCATAATGAAAATAAGATAGAGAGAACTGCTAATGAGAGTTGAAATTTCAGTCCTAGAGAGAGTTTCCAAGTGACGAGTTATGATTTTGTCACAAATGACTTGCCTCATATTTATATGAGAAAACCTACGGCCCAGTTTTTCCACTTTACAATTAAATCCATGATTTTAGGCTAAAACCTAAGTTACAATGCTTTATTAGAAAATTGATTTGTCTTTTTTTCCCATATAGGTTACAAAATGACCAAAACTAAGAAAATTATGGGACATTATGCCATAAACCTCTCCTCCAAAGTGGCATGTGTGAAGATAAGCCTCCCAAGGGCAAGACGTCATGCTAGGAAAGTTCCACATCATTCCCGTATCAAGAAAGAAGGTGGGGCTTCAAGCCCACAACATCACCAAATGTTTCAAACATGCCAAACATTCCATAAAAAAATGTGATGTCATGCCTTCCAAGAGGGAAATTTGGGCATAAGAGGGTGACATCATCCTCTCTTCATGGTTACAAGCATCATTCAAATACTAAATTCACCTTTCCAAGTGAAATGTTAATCTTCCAAGGCCTCCAATGAGTGGGGCACTATATCCAACCAATGGTATTTCAAGCCCCTATGAAGGTCCAAGTGGCTTAGTCCCTCCATGAAATACTTTCACCAGGCAAGGTCTTGCAAAGAAAAACAAGTACGCCCTCCAAGGGTCCACAAGTCACATGTATCATGCCAAGTAAGCCACATTTAATAAAAGAACCACCCAAAATGTGCATTAAATGCCCCCTTTTCAAACTAAACAAATTCTTAAAGACCTTTTAAACTTTGCCAAATTTAGGCGTGGGAGGGTTGTCATGGTGCCCTATTAGGTAGGCAAATCCCCAAGTCAAGGAATGTTTCCCAAGAAGACCCTATCTAGGCCATGTAGATCAAAATATGAGGTGGATGGGGGTATGAATTTTGAGCATGGGGTTCTTGACATATCAAGGGATCATATTGTCTCATTTATGGGTTTCTTTGTGGAGGGTGTGTTGGATCCTTCATTTGAAATGCAACATTTTTTCAAGCCCTTTATTTTCCTTTCATTTATTATGGTCCTAACATTGACTGCTATGTGTAATGGAAAGTAAAGAGAACTACAATTCCACTTGAATTTAGGAACACATTGAGTGCCATATGCACTTGAAATTAAAGGACACTACAAATCCATTCCCCCATCAAGCGAGAAATTTATTAATTATTTTCCTTTTTTTAAAGGTTCTTTTTTTATGGAGAAGTGTTTCATTGCTCATAGGACCATAGGGTGAGAATTTAGAATGATAATCTATGTATTTTAACTTTTTCCAACTACAATACCTCTAGTCCTTTATCCCCTTCCTCCCATGAAATACGGTACAATCCCTTCTTGGGGTTAATGAGCCAAAAAACCAAAAAGATGAGGAAAACAAAAAGGTAAGAGGCGTGGAAAGTGGTAAGAAATGAGTGGGAATGGTACGATGACCCTTCAAGGATACCCCCCAATAGAAACCCTTTTCCTGAGGGTGACCCACTTACTAGGAAACCATGTCAACCACTAAGGTGAAAAAAGGAAAAAGGTATAATTTCTAAGCAAACATTTTCATAATAAATAAAGGAACCTTTGCCACATTCTCAAATTCTTTAATTATTAAAGTTACACTTACCATGACACTCGACTTGTTACCTCATGAAGCAAGAAATAATATCCTTTATGGGCCAAGCTAGTGTGGTAGATGTTGCTATGTTGCTAATGATGAATAGTGATGTGTGGTGGATAAGAGGGCCTCTTTTTGCTCAATGTGGGATTAGTTGATCATTTGGTTCTTGACATTCCATGTTTTCTACCTTCAGGCCTTGAGACACCATCTCCTTAGTTACCCCTAGGCTAGGGGGTAACATCTGGCTCCGACATGGGTACATGTGCTCCCCGTAGAGTGCATGAGAACATCAACATCTCTTGGTGAGACATGTTCCTACACATACTCAAGAAAGATATTATAGAATCAAGGGTGACTTTCTCACCCTTTATTCATATAAACAAAACTTCAAAATTTGAAAATTGACAACTATTCCTTAAAAAAATTATGTATTTTTCAAAAACTTATAACTATCATGTAATACGATTCAAGCAAATGCATCACAACAACTATGAATAAATGCAAGAGAACGACATGTAAAGAAAAGCATAAGATCAAATTCAACTACACTATGATGAACACACAAATGCAATGAAAGAAAGAGAATGACCTACATACTTACCTGGGGCCCAAGGCCCATGGAAATCAGGTCCTAAAGATGTTAGGTGAAATCGTACAACCAATGAAACCAACTAATCATCTCATCAAGGTATCTCCCCTTGTTCCTAAGTATGCAATACAAAAAAGACAAGTAAAACACATAATAATCATGAGCATAAATAAGCATGTGATCAATCATAGAAAGCAACTCATGGAGGTGGGTGGGAGGGAGAAAGTCGTGCTGGAAAGGGTAGCGACAAGTCTGATTAATCCATCTTTAAATAGGACTACCGCATATATATTAAGACTCATATTCATCCTCACTTTAAATACCACTCTTCCATGAAATTTGAGAGGAGATCAGAGATCCCAAGAAGAATCTTTGTTCTCCTAGAGAGGAAAATAAGAGATAAGAGAAAACCTCAGGTCTAGAGAAAGAATCTTTCTCCACACTCAAAACATGTTATCTATTTATATGTGTTTGCAAGTCCCTGCATACTACCTCATGCTTAAAATATTGTTTCCTTATGACATGGATCTCCGACTTTTTTGAGTTGGCCACATCCTCACATCCATCAAAATTTGAGCACACAAATGGTTAAGAATATTCATCAAATAATAGTTCTTAGTCCTCAAAAGGATAATCCCCAATGTATGGCTAGTAATCAACAAAAGTATACAACAAAAATCCATCCCGTGGTGGATTAAAAAGGTATGTAATCATATCATCATTGGGCTTCCAAATATTTTGATCGTCCATGTATGGAAAACAATATCCCAAAGGGAAGATTTATGTATTCTTTCATTGGAAGCTTCCCTCAATGTCATAAATGGGATCTCCATAAAAATTGGAAAAACCATGTCCCATCTATGCCTCCCAACATGCATGAAGTCATCAATGTGTTGATCATCTATATCATTGGTACTAATCACTTCTTCATCTTCATCAAGTGGGGGCATGGGTATAAATGTCTCATATGTATCTTCGACATGTTGCACTTTATTGGAACTCTTCCTTTTCTTCTTAGAAACTTTCTTCATGGACATGTTCTTCAAGCATATCTTCATTACAAGGGGATTAATTCTCAATGAGGAGCACTTCATCTGATTTTTCTCCAAAGGATTAAAAGGAAAACTCTTGTTCTTCTTGTCATCATGGGATTTCTCTTTGCTGGGTGACGTCTTTTCAAGATCATGCACTTTCTTGGAGCCTCCCTCCTCTTCATGGACCTGTTCTTGAAATCGTAGTGTGGACTTTTCCTGAGAATACTTTTTTGTTTACAATTCCTTGGTAATATAACTAATAAAGGCTTCATTTGTTCAAGTTTTGATGACCCAATTGTCAAAGAAAAGGTTGAAGAGACCTGTAAACAAAGTGATTCTCTTGGGACAAAAACTATCATTGAGAAAGACCCTTTGTCTTGGCTACAAATAGATTATAAAAAACTTAGTTAGTACATATTATTGAGTTATTTTAAAATCACAAGCATGTTTAAGATATTGTATCACATGAGCAACTGTCGAGGTGGGGTTTCCATCAAATTATGGACAATTATCTCTCCAGTCCTGATAAATATGATTTGGATACCCAGGGAAACTTGTGATATATATAAAATTATATCTCCCATGAAAATTCCATGGCACCATGATTCCATTATCCTAAAAGACACCTTAATTGAACTGTCAAATGAGCTCAGGGATCATTGAAAAAGGAGAGGGTACTTTCCTTGATGAAATCGCCAGATAAACTTATATGAATTTCATCAAAAATTGTAAGTGAACTTTCCCCTAATGGAGTTGCCAAGAAAACTAGAGGTAAATGATTTGGGATCAAATCTTTCCAAAATATCGTTAGGGCTTGAAAAAGGATTCAAAATCCTCCTTAAAAACGGTGCCAAAAATGTCATAGCACATATTGTAGTTTGTGAAAATCCCAACCCAAGAAACAAGTGTGAGACACAACTAGGGAAACCTATCACTATAAAGTCAATATATATCCCCTCGTTTTAGTGATGGACAAGTCCAACAAAAGAGAGGCTTCATGGGTTACCCTAGGGGGATTACAAAGGAGAAGCCAAGGAGAAGAATGAAGAATCCCTATAGGTCACAAATGAAAGGTTCTAAGGTCTTGATGGAGGATGAGTATCGGTCAAAGATAAAATTCCAATGAATAATACCTACAAAAATCAAATGTTAGACAACCAGTATCACGACAATATGTGATCAAATGAACCGTAGAATAATAGGGAAGAAACAAGTTATGCTTGTTCTCCCAAAATTGCAGCAGTAAAAAATTATATATCAGAAATAAAAGAGTTACAATAGCTGCATATTAAACCATCAAAATCAAGTATATGATATTTGATAACAATGATTGCAATTAGTAGACAATCTTCCAATGTTTAAATCAAGATTTTGACAACAACGAAGGGTTCTTAAATAGTGTTATCAATAAGTATTTATGACAGCCCAATGGCTGTAGTAAACTTTTGCTATAGCATCAAGTTCTAACCACTAAATTAGCAAGTAAACCACCAAATCAATATCTAATTATCAATACAACAATTATCACATCTTAAAAGTATTTTTTCAGCGGTATAAAAGAGGAAAAAGAGTATGAGAGAGAAAGTTTGTTTAGCCCTATTGGCTATAGCTTAATGTCTGTTACAAAAATACAATCACTTAGAAAATCAATATGCCCTTGGAGAACAATATATCCTAAAGCATGTAAGATTCAAATCCAAACTTGAAAAATTCAATATCTCAAATTTCATGTTTACTAATGCAACAATATACAATCTCCAATGTAATTAGTTCCTTATATATTGGGTTAATGAAGTCTCTTGCTTAGACAACAACCTACACAAAAAGGAAAATAAATTTTTTATTTGAGAATTAAACCCTTATAAATCCAAAGAAGGCACAAAACCTCTAAATCATCTAGCTTAGAAATCTAAGTTTAGCTAGGGTTTGATAATATTCTAGGGGTGTAAGCCCTCTTTTCCTAGAGAAGATAAAACCTAGCAAGTTATTTTTCAAGTATGTAAACCCTCTTACTCCTTCTAGCAATCCTTATCCCCTTTCAATGAAAATATAAGAAAATTCATTTCTGGAGGGTGTATACCATTATACTCCTCCTAGGGTTTGATAGTATAACCTTTACCTTAAGAAGAAAAACACACAATTACATAAATTCCTTACCTAATTTAGGAGATGGCATGCAAAATCCTTAATTATCAAATAGATTCAAACTATTTGACAAAAAGAAGCATCCAATATAAGTCTCTAGCCTTTTTTCCACCAATAAACAAGTGTAGCATCCATAATGACAAAAAGTAAGAGAGAGCCAATTGCCAAATAGGGCCTAAATTTCAAACCAAGAGAGAGTTTCCAAGTGATGAGTTATGATTTTGTGACAAATGACTTGCCTCATATTTATATGAGGAAACCCAATCCCTAGTTTGCCCACTTTACAATTAAATACATGATTTTAGGCTAAAACCTAAGTTACAATGCTTAGTTAGTAAATCAATTTGTCTTTTTTTCCCACATAGGATACAAAATGACCAAAACTAATAAAATAATGGAACATTCACCCATAAAAATCTCCTCCAAAGTAGCATGTGTGAAGATAAGAATCCCAAGGACAAGACAACATGTTTTGAAAGTGCCACATCATCCCCATATAAAGCAAGAAGGTGGGGCTTCAAGCCCAAAACATCACCAAATGTTCCAAACATGCCAAACATTCCATAAAAAATGTGACATCATGCCTTCCAAGAGGGACGTTTGGGAATAAGAGAGTGATGCCATCCTCTCTTCATGGTTCCAAGAACCATTCAAGTTCTAAGGTCACCTTTCCATATGCAACATTCATCTTTCAAGGCCTCCAATGAGTGGGCCACTATATCCAACAAATGGGATTTCAAGCCCCTATGAAGGTCCAAGCAGTTTAGTCCCTCCATGAAAAATTTTCACCGAGAAAGGTCCCACAAAGACAAAGAAGTCTACCCTCTAAGGGTCCACAAGTCACATGTATCATGCCAAGTAAGCCACATTTAATAATAGAACCACCTAAACATGTGCATTAAATCCCCCCTTTTCAAAATAAACAAATGCTCAAAGACCTTATAAACTTTTCCAAATTTAGGTATGGGAGGGTTGTCATGGTGCCCTATTGGGTAGGCCAATCCCCAATTCAAGGAATGTTTCCCATTAAGACCTTGTCTAGGCCATGTAGAGAATATGAGGTGGATGGGGGTATGTATTTTGTGTAATGTTTAATCCATTATTATAGTTCTTTGCATTTCATTAGATAACAATAGCATAATACAAGATCACTAAGAAATACACAATCACAAGAGACACAACATTTATCCTAGGAAACCCTCTGGGGGAAAAAAAACCAACAAAACTTCCTTATTATAGATAGCCAATACAATGCCAAGAGATCTCTTAAACTAATGTAGAAGATCCTCTCCCAGATATGCGCCACTCTCTCTCCTTCTTCTATTAACTGCAATTCCGAAACTTGTCTTACAAATGAGCAAGTGAGTTGTGTGTCTAAGTGAGGCACTTGCCTCCTTATTTATACAAGACTGGCACGTGTGAAGTGTCTCTTCATTGGTAGGGACGACTTCTCCAACTGGGTGGTTATAACCACCTTTATTATGTTTCAGGGCCTTTTTTATATATTCTGGGGCCAACTTCTTCTTTTTCCTTTTACAATTACAATATGACCAATCCACAAAAGGGGATTTGGTCCTTTTAAAGTAGCCAACATGATCAATCCACAATGGGGATTGATCCAATGAATAATATATCAAATAATAATAAGAATACACTTTCTAGTTACATTATTTCAACACTCCCCCTTAACAAGAAAGGTATTCTTCAACAACATCATGCAAGAGAGAGAGGACAACATCATCAACAACACCAAGTGGGTGAGAGGACAACATCATCAATATCATCTTGGAACACTGACTGACATATCTATAAATCATCAGAAGTTTTCTTCATTGACAACATTGTCATTCTCAAAGGAATTCCATCATCATCTGCATCAATATGTATTAGTATAAAATCTGATACATCATGATCATCACAACACAAGGCTGGCTCATCATAATATAAGACTGGCTTTATGTCACAACTATCAAGCTGGAAGCTCAGTACTCGTCTCATCTCAATGTCTTGCTTTACGTCATAACACTTAGGTTGGAAGCAAGATACTAGACTGGATTTACGTCACAAATATCAAGCTGGAAGCATAATACTAGTCTCATCTCATCATCTTGCTTTACGTCACAACACTCAAGTTGGAAGCAAGATACTTGTCCTTCTTTACATCACAATCATCAGGTTGGAAGCAGGATACTATATTGGCTTTACATCACAGCTATCCAGCTGGAAGCTCAGTGCTAGTCTCATCATATCATCTTGCTTTACATCACAACCATCAGGTCCGAAGCAAGGTACACATCTTGCTTTACGTCACAACCATCAGGTCGAAAGCAGGGAACTAGACTTGCTTTACGTCAAAGCTATACAGCCGAAAACATAGTACTAGTCACACATCATATTGATTTACGTCACAACCATCAGGTCGGAAGAAAGGTACTCTTCCTTCTTTACGTCACAACCATCGGGTCGGAAGCAGGATACTAGACTGGATTTACGTCATAGCTATCCAGCTGGAAGCACAGTACTAGTCATATCACATCATCTTTCTTTATGTCACAACCATCAGGTCACAAGCAAGAGATGTCTCATCACAACATCTACTCCCCCTTTCAAGGAGGGTCCTTTCGAACTATACCAATATTATCTTAGAAGTACTCAAACTTTATACGAGATAGTGGTTTGGTCAACATGTCAACAACCTGTTCATTCGTGCTAATGTACTGAAGCTTTAAGGCTCCTCTCTGCACCATGTCACAGATGTAATGATAACGGATCTCTATGTGGTTTGACCTATCGTAGAATACAAGATTCTCTGTCATCTTTATGAAACTCTGGTTGTCACATAGAATCAAGTTTTCTCTCATATCTAAGTCAAATAGGCCGGTCAACAACTTTCGAAGCCATATAGCTTCGCAGTTGGCAGAACATGCAACAATTTATTTTTCTTCCGCTGTGCTGAGAGAAATACTATATTGCTTCCTACTATGCCACGAGATCATAGATGATCCCAAACTGAAACAACGTCTTGAAGTGCTTTTCTTTTCAGAAACACTTCTTTCCCAATCTGCATCAGTATATCCACTCAATATGAAATCATGATCTCCATCATAGTTGAGACCACAATCTATTGTACCTTTAAGGTACCTCATCACATGTTTTTCATCCACTAGGTGAACACGTCTGGGTTCTACCAGAAACTGAATCAAGGTGTTCACGGAAAAACAAATGTCTGGTTTGGTGTTTGTCAGGTAAATCAACGATCCAATAATCTGTCTGTACAGTGTGGCATCAATCAACTCTGACGAAGTATCGACCAACAGCTTCAGCTTCACTTCCATGGGTGTATTCATGGGCTTGCATTTCAACATGTCGAATCTCTTCAAGATTTCGACCATATACTTCCCTTGGTTAAGGAATATCCTCTCAGGAATCTGCCATACCTCAATACCTAAGAAATAATGCATTAGGCCAAGGTCTTTCATTTCAAATTATGAGGCAAGTCTCTTTTTACATTTAGTGATAAGATTTTCTTCTCCAGTTAAGAATAATTCATCCACATATAACAGTAAGATTACTAGCTCATCGTTCATGATCTTGAAGTAGAGGTTAGAGTCTGCTTTACTCTTGGTAAAGCCTAAGCTCGTCAAGAAACTGTCTATACGGCCATACCAAGCTCTAGGAGCTTGCTTCAATCCATATAGGGATTTCTTCAATCTGCAGACATGAGACTTCCTGGTTTCAACCTTAAATCCTTGAGGTTTCTCTATATACACTTCCTCTTCGATGACACCGTTTAGGAAAGTTGTCTTTACATCCATCTAGTGCAACTTCCACTTCATCTTAGCTGCAAGAGCTATGATGGTTCTGATCGAAGTGTATCTGGCCACAAGAGTGAATGTCTCTTCATAGTCAATGCCTTCCTTCTGGGAAAATCCACGAGTGACAAATATTGCTTTATACTTCTCAATACGTCCATAAACAACATGTTTTAATTTGAAGAGCCTGGAGGATACCACATCTTTACTCTTCAGTCTGGGAACTATTTCCCATCATTCTTCATTATGGAATGGTATTCCTCTGTCATGGCATCTATCCATTCTTTCCTTTGAATGGATTCTTCAAATTAGGTAGGCTCCTCTTCTAGGAGATCACACATCAAAGCCATATAAATGGAGAAGGGATTTGGTCTTTTCACCTGTCTCATAGTTCCTTGGGGAACACCGTACTTCTCTCCATCTTGAATAATCTCTCTAGCCCAAGCTGGCTTTCTTTTATGGAGGGTCGTCATCTGAGGAGGTTCTTGCACTTCTACTATATCATGGTCTTCTATAATTTCCTCATCAGGGGAAGTTATGACTTCCATCATTGGTTCTGTAGCTCTAGGAACCTCCCTCATTGCAGTACTAGGGATTACGGGTTCCTCTTCATATACTTCTTCAAGCTGACATTGTTTAGATTTCTTGAGCATTGCATCTTCATCAAGGGTCACATCCCTTCTGATCTCAATGTGATGGTGACCTGGTATATAGATTCTTAAGGCCTTGGAGACCTCACAGTATCCCACAAATATTCCCTTCTTTCCTGAAGTGTCTAGCTTGTTTCTCTTTTCTTTAGGTATATGAATAAACACTGGATAGCCAAATATTTTGAGATAGATTACCTCTGGCTTCTTTCCGGTGAACATCTCTTCCAGTGTCTTGAGCCTAAATGCACTATGGGACAATCGGTTCTACACATATACAACTGCCATTGCTGCTTCTGCCCATAAGCACATAGGAAGATCTTGATCATGGATCATAGTCTTCACAACTTTCATTATGGTTATGTTCTTACAGTCAGCGACACCGTTTTGTTGGGGATTATAGGGAGTAGTGAGTTCCCTCTTGATCCAAACATCTTTTCAGAAGTTCACAAATTCTTTTGAGGTATATTCTCCTCCATTATCTGACCTGAGTATCTTAATCTTCCTTTCAGAAAGGTTCTCTATCAAGGCTTTGAATTCCTTGAACTTGCTGAACACTTCATCTTTAGATTTCAAGAAATATATCCAGGTTTTACGAGAGTAATCATCAATGAATGATACATAATATACATACCCACTAATGGAGGATGATGACATTGAGCCACATACATATGAATGAATGAGTTCTAGGACTCCTTCTGCCTTGTTGTCCCTCTTCGGAAACAGGTTCTTTATGTTCTTCCCTTGTGCACATCCATTGCATATGCCTTCATGGTCACCTTTGAGTTCTGGTAAATCTGTGACCACTTTTCATATGTATGGTAGTGCCTTGTAGTTGATGTGGGCTAACCTTCTATGCCAAAGTTCACATGAGTTTTCCATGGCGTGGGTCATGGCAGCCTCTAAGTGACCCTTTAGTTTATACAAGCCATTTTCTTCACTTCCAATGATAATTGCTTTATTTAAGGTTTCTCCTCTAGCCCACATAAGAACTTCTCCATCTATAAAGGCAACTCTAAAGAATTCATTTTCTAAATATGAAATGGAGAGTAGGTTCTTCTTCAAGCCTCGTACATATAGTATGTCCTTCATTTTTATTGAATTCCTTGAATTCAGTTTGTGGTTTGATTCTCCCACTCCCTTGATGGGATATTGATAATCATTTCCATGTGTCACTTTCTGAGAAAATTTATTTTCTGAGATACAAGAGAGAATGTTTCTTTGTCCCATCATGTGCTTGGATGCACCACTATAAATGAGCCAAGTGTCCTCTCTGGGTGTTATAAATCCTGAGAGGGCCGAGATCAAGACATGGTCTTTGATCTGCTCTCTTATCATCTTTGTGGGTTTCTCTTCATCTTTGACTACATGGGCATGGAGCCTCTTATGTTTTCTCTTGTATTCTTCGCATCTGGCTAGACAAAACTTCGCAATGTGTCCCATCTTTTCACAATGATAGCATTGTACAGATGAGTAGTCACTTTCCTTTCGTTGTCCTTTCTTCTGAAATCTCATTGGATGAGATTCTTTATAATTGAATTTGTTTGACTGTTGAGGCTCTTTATGAGTCTCCTTTTGGAAGTAGGGTTTCTTCCTTCCTCATTTGGTGTGAGTAGCTAGAGCTTGATCATCATCTCTTGCTAATAACGCTTCATGATTCGATACTCTTGTTTCTTCTTGGATGCATTCTTCCGATAAACTATCAAACTTCAGTTTCTCCATTTTGGCACATATCGTTTGGATGAATGCATCCCAAGGTCTTGTGAGGCCATTTAGGGCCATCATTTTGAGTTCATCTTATTCTATGGTATCTCCAATCACTTCTAACTGTTCTTTGAATTCTGAGATTTTGGAGAAATACTCTTGAATCGTTTCTCCTTTCTGCATCCTTGTATTCTTCAGTTGAGTTCTTATATTCATCTTCCGGTTATGTTCTTTCCTTCATATGGTCTGGTCAAGGCATCAAACATTTCTTTCAGAATCTTCTTAGATGACACATAAGGAATCGACTGGTCTTTGATTGAATATGCAATGATTCTTTTGGCTCTGATTGTGTCCTTTTGATGCTTTGCCTTTTCTACAGCATCGATGGGTTCCGATACTTCTTCTTTTACGAATCTTGCTAGGTCATTCTCTTCAAGAATCAGGCCAATCCTATACTTCTAGGCACACAATTTTTCCACTCCTTCTAGCTTGTCAACAAGCTTAATGCTTGTAGATATCTTTACCTGGAGCTAGGAAAATGACCAAAAAATGAAAGTGCTCAAAATCAAAATCTGAACTTACCAAGAGGTGCGCTTGGCTGAGGAGAGTAGGCTGGTGTGTTTGGATCTGAGAAAATCCAAATTTTTCTCCTCCAAATTTGATCTACAGATTTCTGGACTAGTGATTCTGGTACCTCTGGTACTCTAGTACCTCTGGTACTCTAGTACCTCTGGTACTCTGGTACTTCTGGTACTTCTGGTACACTGGTTTTCTGGTACTTCTGGTACTTTGTGAAACTAGGGTTTCACTTTTTAGGAGATCCAACCATTGAAAAGGTGCGCTGAGAGTGCCAAAGTGATCCTTAGGGGAGGGCACACTTTTCTAGATGGTTTTGGGGCTGAAAAGCTTCACCATAAAAAATCCTTAATTTTCATGTACGACAACTGTGACATTTTTCACTCTTGTGAAAGATGCTTCCTTCAGCTTGGCTCTGATACCATGTTAATGTTTAAGCCATTATTATAGTTCTTTTCATTTCATTAGATAACAATATCATAATACAAGATCACTGAGAAATACACAATCACAAGAGACACAACATTTATCCTGGGAAACCCTCTAGGGGAAGAAAACCCAGCAAAACTTCCTTATTATAGATAGCCAATACAATGCCAAGACATATCTTAAACTAATGCAGAATATCCTCTCCGAGATATGCGCCACTCTCTCTCCTTCTTCTATTAACTGCAATTATGAAACTTGTCTCACAAATGAGCAAGTGAGTTGTGTGTATAAGTGAGGCGCTAGCCTCCTTATTTATACAAGACTGGCACATGTGAAGTGTCTCTTCACTGGCAGGGCCAACTTATCCAACTGGGTGGTTATAACCACCTTTATTATGTTTTGGGGCCTCTTTGATATATTTTGGGGCCGACTTCTTCTTTTTCCTTTTACAATTACAACATAACCAATCTACAAAAGGGGATTTGGTCCTTTTAAAGTAGCCGACATGATCAATCCACAATGGGGATTGATCCAATGAATAATATATCAAATAATAATAAGAATACACTTTGCAGTTACATTATTTCAACATTTTGAGCATGGGGTTCTTGACATATTAAGGGCTCATATTGTCTCATTTATGGGTGCCTTTGTGGAGGGTGTTTTGCATCCTTCATTTGCAATGCAACATTTTTCCAAGCCCTTTATTTTCCTTTCATTTATTATGGTCCAAACATTGAGTACTATGTGCAATGGAAAGTAAGCAGAACTGCAATTCCACCTGAAGTTAGGAACACAATGAGTGTCATATGCATTGGAAATTAAAGGATATTGCAAATGCATTCCCCCATCAAGCATGACATTTATTAATTTCCTTTTTTTAAAGGTCCTTCATTTTTTTTATGGAGAATCGTTTCATTTCTCTCAGGACCTTAGGGAGAGCATCTATAAGGAGAGCATCTATAAGGATAATCTATGGCTTTTAACTTTTTCCAGCTACAACACCTCTGGGTCGTCAACCCCTTCTTCCCATGGAATGAGGTACAATACCTTCTTGGGGTCAATCAGACCAAAAACCCAAAATATGAGGAAACGAAAAGGGAATATATGTAGAAAGTTGTAAGAAATGAGAGGGAATGGTCAGATGACCCTTCAAAGAGACCCCGTAGTAGAAACCCTTTTTCAAAGGGTGACCCACTTAATAGAAAACCATGTCAACCACCAACATTAAAGAAGGCAAAAGGAATAATTTCCAAGAAAACATTTTCATAATCAAGAAAAGGACCCCTTGTAACATGTTCAAATGCTTCAATTACTAAAGTGACAATTACCATGAGACTGGACTTGTTACCTCATGTAGCAAGACTTGTTGTCCTTTCTAGGCTAAGAAGGTGTGGCAGGTGTTTGTATGCTAGTGTTGATGAATGATGATGTGTGGTGAATAGGATGTGCCATGTATACTCAATGTGGGATCAACTTATCATCTGGCTCTCGACACTCTATTTCTTCTACCTACATGCCTCAAGACGCCATCTCCTTAGTTACCCCTAGGATGGGGGGTAATATGCCTCATATGTATAGGAAAAAGGAGTGGTTATAGAATATTCCATAATATCATATGGAATATACGAGTTGTAAAGTGATCATAAAAGCATATTATAAGAGAGTCTATGTCTTAGAGATTGTAATGCTCCCTTAGGTTACATATTTAAAATTTTAATTTCTTGCTAGTTTATGTCAAAATTTGATATTCTTAAATTATTGGATAAGACTTATGTGGAACTATGTCATCATAAACATTGATGAGGAATATTTTTGTAAATTTTATTTTAATTTATTTAATTAACAATAAACAAACTGATTAAAGAATCTAGTTACAAAGAGTAAATCATTATTCCATGGGTGAGTGAAAAGGATAAAACCCCCATAGTGAATTATTGTTCATGGGACAAGTGGAACCTTACTCCAAAATGTGTGGGATGTGAGGGAACAAGCTAGCATAGAAGTAGGCCAAGAATATTCCCTAGAGTTAAGGTTGAGGCCAACTTGAAAAGACCTAGGCAAATCTATTAAAGACAAGTATGGTGTGAGGTAGGACATTGTTGAGTAATTGTGAAAAAATGAGTTTGATGGTTCTATGAAGAACTAAACTCAAAGAAATTTGGGAAAGTTTATACAATTTTCAGTCCCCATGGAGTAACGATTTAGGTTCGGGGGTGACAAGGAGAAGTAGATTTGGTTGTCCATGTCTATGGTTGGGAGGAATTGGTTCTCTACTTATTTTTTTTCCTAGTATTGGATAGGCATTTTGAATAACTAAGTTTTGAAGAGCGCACACAAAAGAAGGAAAAACAATAGTTATGCATGCAAAAGTAGCATGCAAGAATAAAATAAGAAAAATCAACATGCAGGAGAAAAAGAAGGAAAAGTAGCATGCAGGCGCAAAAGAATGAAAATAAACATGTTGGTGAAAAAGAAGGAAAAAAAGTACGACATATTAGGGTTTTGGGATAAACTATTAGGGTTATGAGCCATAAATCTATGTATAAATATGTAATGGGTTGGGGAAGAATAGGCTGTTGAGAGTAAGAGATTAGGTTGCATATGAGTGAGAATCCTTACTAGAGGTTTTGCAGAGAGAGAGGTGTGCATTGCAGAGTAGTTAGGTTAGATTGAGGATATAATATGATGTACCTATTATGAGTGCAATGCACAGACCTGAGGTGATTACTGCATGAAGATTAATATAGAAGCCACTCGTTGTGGACTTAGCCCAAGGATTGGGTGAACCACATTAAAACCTATATCTGTATGTGTCCTTTGATGTTGTTTTTCATGGATGTTATGTTTATGCATGATTAGTATATATATGTTTACTATATGATTGATGCACAATAATAATGAATGACACAGTGGGTTACTTATGTTGTAATGTGGGTTATAAGGGTTATTCACAATAGATTTTAGTAATTAATAAAAGGATATGAATAAATATATTGCACACAAGGAGGATAAATATTAATGGATATGATGATAGCTTCACATCTCCTTGTCCCTGCGGAAACTTGGTTCCTGGAGCCCTAGTAGATGCCTCGAGTGAGACTTCACTTGCATGAAAGTGATGCCAAAAGGGACGATATATAAAGGGTTGTGTTGGTTGAATAAACTGAACCTAGGGTCTTATACCCACACTTCGACAAATGGTTCTATTGTCGGGACCCAGAATATGTAATTGAGGGAATGTTTTGGAGGCTAACTAAGAAAGAGTTCGTCGAATGACTAGAAATGAGGAAATGAGAATTCTCCCTAGGAGAGAATAGAAACCCTCGGATAAGCGATGAACAATGGTTGCAAAGGTATGTGTTCACAGAGATGCATGAGATATTCTTTGGAAAATTTCTGATTATTTTTACTGAATGGTTAGAAATATTAGTGGATAATATTGGAAGATATCGTACTCCAACACTGAGGAACTTGACCCCTGAGCTGTTAATAAACTTGAATTCTATAAGTAATAATAATTCTCGTGTAGTCGATTTGGGTTGTGAAGAATGTATAGGATGAGGCAACATCTATTTGTATGTGAGACAATTTGGGTTGTGAAGAATGTATAGGATGATACCACAAATATCGCAGAGTTGGAAACAACGTTTAGAGGCCACGCATTAGTATGGTACATGAAACTGCAAAGTACCACACCACCAGGTCAAGTAAGGACACTGGCATAAATTCAACAAACATTATTGAAATAGTTTAAGAAGCCGAAGTACGAGTCACATTACATCACATAATTGAAGGAAATCAAACAAGTGTAGAATGAGTCAGTGTGGGACTATGATCAAAGATTTAAGAATATTATGGGTAGGTTGACATTTCAAATTCTTGATCAACAACAAAAAGAATGCTTTATTACAGGACTATTTCCACACATTTGTTGCCTGTTGATACAACATAAGGTTGCATCATAGCCCAAAGTTTTGGATATTGCAATGAAGATAGAAGTGTATCTTGTAGGAGATGGTGGGGGGATGCCTCAAGTCCAGACACATTTAGCTACCTTGATAATCCAACTAGCAGAACTAACAAATGGAAAGGAGAAGAAGGAACAAGTCTAGTGTACCAAGTGTAGGACTGAAGGCCACCATAAGGATGAATTCTCGACCTTTGCATAGTATTTTGCAACTCGAGCACCGAACCGATTACTAGGAGGGGGGTAATGCGAAATATGCAAGACTTAGGGAAACCATCCACCTAATTTCCCTTTGTTGCATAAATGCTAGAGTACACAGCATAATATATTTTTTCACTTTTGCAATTCAATAGGGCATAAAGAGAAGGAATATCATGCATTCGATCTGATGAGAGAGCACACTTCATATATGTATAGAATTCAAGAGGAAAATGTTGTGATAGAAGGAGGTGGTCCACAATATCATAATAAAAGAGGCTTTAATCAAGGATTGTCGAGGAGGATTTTGTAGAGTTCTAAGCAGAGGAAGTTTTGGCAGAGGAGGTAGAGGTCCAATAATATGCTACAATTGTAATCAATATAGACACTTAATTCATGACTGCCCAAATACTTGTGCAACCTACATGTATTGTAGAGCATTGAATCATGAGAAAGAATATTGTAATAAATTACTTGCAAAGTGGTGGGAAAAATAGAATGAGAAACAGAACCTGAATCAGAATGTAAAAAATATGTCAGCAGAGATACATGATGAATGACACAAAATAACAGTTTTCATGCATGGAGGAGTTAGGAAAGGAGATGAAATGTCAAAAAGACAAAGGTAGAGTGAGCTATGGGTAAGGAAATCAACAAGACCTATGCCGACATTTGGATCAACAAACAAGGAATGATATACTAGGACCAGATTAGATAACATCAACATCATATGCAACCCCTATGGTTGACATTCCCTTGATCTATGATTGTACTACCCCAAAAAGGCCCCTTGAAAAAGAAAGACCCTTGAAATAATTTATGATAAGTTGTTTAGCATTGATGAAAGATGAAATTTAATTGAGTGCATTGCACAAAATGATTGATCATTGTGCGCAAGTAAGAGAATTTTCTACCGTGCAGAGGGTAGTGAACAAGTACTATGCAAAAAGAGGACGAGCAACGATTTCAGATTAAGTGCACAGATTGGGGATTATGACATGGAACATGTCATTTTAGACTTGGGTTTTGATGTAAATGTTTTTCTGAAGCAAGCATGGGAAATTATGGGGAATCCAAAGTTGATTTGGTCTCTCATCTAGTTAATATTGGATAACCAACAAGAAACAATATCAATTGCTCAGTTTTTAAGGGTACCTGTGAATATAGACAGAGTGTGAAGTGTAGCAGGTTTCAAAGCCATTGATATTGTGGATAATAGTTAGCCATATCTAGCATTAATGAGGCTTGAATCGGCCTTTGAAAATTAGACAATTATTAATATGAATAAAAGGGAAATGATCTTGGAAGTAGGGGACTTGAAGGTTACCACACCATTAGATCTGACAGAAGGAAAGAGGTACATAGAGATAGAAAAAGGGAATGAAATTGACAACCTGTATAATATGACTGTGTGAATGGATAACTGTGTTAATCCAACTGCAGATGTTTCCTTAAGATGGAGAATAATTAGCTCATGTGTGTCAGATTCAGAGGAAGGAATGGGAAATTGACAACAAAGGATGCATACAGTATCCACCAGACGATGTGCCTGCATGACTCGATCACGGCGCTGCATTGGAACATAATTATGTGACCCACCCAAGTATGATGGTTTGATTGATATAGAATATTTTGTATAGGTGTTTGAATTGTAGATACCTGAATATAAAATATTGTTTGCATTAGATGTTGTCTTGAAATCCACTCTACCCAGATGGTGGGCTGCAGATAAAGAAGGAATAGAATATTAGCAGGAGTATAGAAGATTGATGAAACTTAGATTTGGTACTAAGGTTGACTAAATTACATAGAAATATGCAGGAGTAAGTGACCCAACAGATCATATTGTGTAGTACAAAAAGATATGGATTTTGATACTGAAGAAGGAGTGGACACATAAGTTCATACATACATTGGAAATGATCCCTAAGAATTGGTACCTGGAACTAGAAATGCATAGAGAAATGAAAAAATAGGACGAACTACCTCAATGGTTTAAGGTAACATTTAGTTTTGAAGATTAATCCACGTTGGTAGATGCATCTTTGTAGGCCATTAGAACCATGATTTTTTTGGAAGAAGGGTCGTTGGATGTAGTACATGTGTGTAGTGTGCATAGAACTTATATGATAGTCCATGAATTATTGGAATGTTATAATGTGGCTCAAGAAGAACATGACGAGGACAATCCAAGAAATATACAAGTACCTGAAACTAAGGGGAAACACGTAGTGGAAGGTCCATAGCTTGAATATGTTGCATATGCACAACTACTAAGGAGGCGTAAGGTTAATATTGGGACAAAATAAATTCTAAAGTTTGCACAGATAGGAGACTACTAGAAAGATGAAACTCTGGAAAAAATTGTAGACTTATTGTGCGAGTATCAAGATATATTCCCAATCACATTTGCAGAAATGAAAGGGATAGCTAGTGAGCTAGGAGAAATGAAGATCCTTTTTAAACCAAATGCTAAGGAAGTAAGACAGGTACCCTATAGAATGAATCTTAAGTATAAAGAGAAGGTAAAGGAAGAGATATAAAAAAATTTAGAAGCATAAATTATTGAACCAGTGGTGGAATCAGAATGGATTAGTCCAATGGTAGTACAAGATAAGAAAACAATGGGAAACAAAATTTGTGTAGACCTAAGAAATCTAAATGATGCATGTCTGCATGATTAGTTTCTGACACCTCTTACATATGAAGTGCTAGAGAATGTAGGGGGGTAGGAGGTCTATTCCTTCAAATATGGATTCTTAGGATATCACCAGATAAATATTGTGTGGGAAGATAGATATAAGACCACTTTTTCAATAGAACGGGGAAGCTACCAGTACACAATGATGCCTTTTGGGATGAAGAATGCAGATGCAATTTTCTCATGAGAAGTGGTTGCAACCTTTAAAGAATTTTTTCATAAGTTCCTTGAAGTTTATTTAGATTATTGAACTGTGTTTTGTCTCTTGAAAAATAACATAGAAGTACTAAGATTAATGTTGGATAGGTGTAGACAATGTCAAATTTCATTGAACTTGAAGAAATGTAGTTTTTGTGCACCTTTTGGAATTTTGTTGGGGCATGTGGTATGTAAGCAGGGATTACTAGTGGATCCTACCAAGATTGCAGTGATTTTGGACTTACAACCACCTACATCAGTAAGAAAATTAAGAGAAACCCCGGGACATACAAGATACTACAAGAAGTTCATTAAGGGATATGCATAGATTACAACACCCACGGAGAAGTTGTTGAAGAAAGAAGTTAAATTCCAATGGAATGAGGACTGCTAGAAATTTTTGGACACATTAAAGCAGAAGTTAGTGACTATGCCAATTTTGATCTTCCTGGATTTGAAGAAGGAATTTCATGTTCATGTGGATGCACCTTCCATAGATTTTGGTGTCGTATTGTCTTAGCCAGGAGAAGGAGAGCTAGATCGTCCAATTGAATTTGCAGGTAGTAAGTTGTTAATGGTATAAAATAACTACACTACGATAGCATGAGAGGGATTGGTGATGGTGTATGCATTACAAAAGTTTATACACTATTTGTTGGGTTATCATTTCAAGATGCATACAAACCATTTCACAATAAGATAATTAGTGAACACGCCAGTGTTGGGGGGAGTAATTTGCAGATGGTTTCTATTGTTCCAAGAGTACAACTTTGAAGTCATCGTTAAGCAAGGTAAATTGAATGTAGGACCAGATCACTTATCACGCATTCTATCAGGCGAGGATGCATGGAACCTAGATGATATTTTACCAGATGCACATTTATTAGTAGTTTGAATGGTGGATGACTACTTCATAGACATTTTGCAATTATTAAGTACATGAATGGCTCCATCGAACATGATAGTTTCACAAAAGAAATAATTAGTGGTTAAGGTAGTGGAATACCATCTAATCATGGGGAACTTAGGTGCATATGGGATATTAATATGATGTTTCTTAGATCATGAAAGGATAATGATACTATCAAAATCACACAAAGGTATTTCAATAGGACACTATGTAGGTAAAGTGACCGCGTACAATATTTTATGTGCAGGGATCTACTGGCCCACACTACACAAATATGCTAAGGAATATTTCCAGGCATGTGATGTTTTTCAAAGGGCTGGAAAGCGATCCAGAAGGGATGATATGTCCTTGCATCCACAAGTTACACTGCAGGATTTTTAGAAATGGGAAATAAAATTTGTTGGACCAATCAATCTACCAACCTAGAGATTAGGAGCTAGATACGTAATCACAACGACAAATTATTTGACTAGATGGGTTGAAGCAACACTAGTCACAGACTGCAATGCAGAAACTGGTGTGCAATTTCTGTTTGATAATGTAGTTACAAGATTTGGCTATCCCTCCATTCTATTGAGTGATCAAGGAACACACTTTCTGAATAAGACGACTGCATCATTGATTGAGGAGTTCCAAATTCACCATTAGAGGAGCATGCCACACCATCATCAAGAAAATGGGACAGTAGAAGAAATTAATAAGATTTTAGAATATGAACTGACAAAGATTTACAATGTAGAAAGGGATGATTGGGACTTAAGGATCCCTACAATATTATGGGAATATAGAACTACAAGAAAAAAGTTGACAAGACAGACACCTTTTAGGTTGGTCTATGGTAAACAAGCAGTAAGTCCAATGGAATTTATTGTGTTGAGTTTGGGTGTTGCAGTGATTACAGATCCTTTGGGCTCTGGTGTAGTAGAGGAGATATTGTCATGGTTTTTACAGCTCAAGGAAGACCAATTTGTTGCAGGATTCCATCAGCAAGTCCAAAAGGCAAGAGAAAAATCATGGCATGATAGGAATATTAAACAGAAAAGGTTTTAAGTGGGAGAGTTAGTATTGTTATATGAGAACAAGTTTATGTAGCATTCGAGAAAGTTCTAAATGCATTGGTTAGGTCCATACGTTATTAAGTATGTGACTGAGGTAGGTGTTGTGCAGTTGGAAATGTTGAATGGAGAAGTCCTAGGAGGAACATGGTAAATGGGATTCAACTGGAATTCTATAGGGACGATCGACCATTCGCATGCTAGTCTAACCTACGCAAGAACTTATGTACTATAGTAGTGTATTATAGGAAGAAAAAGAAAAAGAAAAAAAATAAAAGGGGGAAAATATGAAAGACAAGGATAAGGGGACAACAACATCTATGCAGAAGAATATGAAATCCCATAAAGAACCAGTTATCTAAAATTGTATGTATGATGATATCAACATGATGAACTACCAAGTGAGGGATTTTGTAGAAGAGGAAGCTCAACAAATGTCATAGAAACAAGAAGAAATGCACCAAAAGGTGTGGGAATAGGAACCAACATTCCAATAGCTCTTGGGGGTATTAAGGAGAGCACCAGAGAAAAGATCTGGTGAAGGATCAACAATAAGCATGACTGGGGAAGCAGGGGCCACCACTTCTTACTTGTTAGAGATAGAAGAAATGTACAGAGTTTTGAATATCTCACCAGATGCAATTGGGTTCCCCGTGCCAGATATGCAAGAGTAGGCACGCGTACTAAGTCACCTAGACTTAGTCATTTCACAGATGCCCATAGGAGCACTACAAGGCTTATAGACATGTTTTGCATAGGAAATATAGTTCTGCGTAGATTCAACATTAAATGATTTGGATAAGGAAACGATTGATAAGGAAGAACTATAGAAGGATTATACAACACTAGTGAAGGAGAAGGGCAAGGCAGAGAAAAAGGTAGAAAGGGTATTGAAGGAGAAGGATGACGCCGAGAAATAGAAAGAGATGATAAAGAGCACCATCTAGAAATTGTATAAAGAGGTTCTAGAGGTGTCAATGGTGGTAGAAGCCACATTGGAGGAACACGTATCCAAAATGAGTGAATTCATTCCAGGATTCCACACCATAATCAAAGAGTTCGAAGTGCACACTACACCAGGGACACCACCTAAGGAAAAATAACAAAGAGAAAGAAAATACATAACCTTAGTATCAAACATCAAGAGTCTATATGAGGAGTGCACATAGTTATGCAAAGAAAGCACACAACTTTGGAAAAAATTGATGGAGTATCTGATGATGAAGGCCATTCATGAAAGATTAAGGAATGCACGGGAAAAGGCATAGAAGGCCACAAATAATATAAACATGTTTCAACCATTTGAGCGCATAATGACCATACTGGCAAACATGAAGTCATACAATGAGATAGAAAATCTAAGGGAAGAGAAGAATAATCTCACACAATGATTGGTACCCTTATAGGATGAAACACTCACGGTCAAAGGGGAATTGGAAGCTATGCAAGGCATGATGAAGAAAGCAACACAAGACATTGAGGAGGATCTTATGGCCTTGATTGTGTATGTAGTAGATGATATTTTGGAGAAAGAAGCCGAGGTAAAGAAGGAAGTTGCTACAACAAGAGAAACCCTCCAAATTTTATGGAGTTGTAGAAGGGAACGATGCAACATGATTAAGTGGCTCACGACAAGCCACATGTGAGTGTTGAGGGCCTGTTGGACAAGCATTTTGAATAACTAAGTTTCGAGGAGTGCACATAAAAGAAGGAAAAAAAAAGTTAAGGAATGCAAAAGCAACATGTAAGTGCAAAAGAATGAAAAGAAGTATGCAGGTGCAAAAGAACGAAAAAAAAGATGCTAGCAAAAAAGAAGGAAAACGACTAGGACATATTAGGGTTTTGGAAAAATTATTAGGGTTTTGAGCCCTAACTCTAAGTATAAATATGTAATGCGTTGGGGAAGGAAGAATAGACTGTTGAGAGTAAGATATTAGGTTGCATATGAGTGAGAATCCTTACTAGAGGTTTTGGAGAGATTTTGTAGAGAGAGAGAGTCATGAACTGTAGAGCAGTTAGGCTAGATTGAGGATATAATATGATGTATATATTATAAGCACAATGTGCGGGCCTGAGTTGATTACTGCCTGAATATTAACATATAAGTCATCCATTGTGGATGTAGCTCAAGGATTGGGTGAACCATGTTAAAACCTCTGTCTGAATGTGTCCTTTGATGTGGTTGTTCATGGATGTTCTATTTATGCATGATTAGTATGGATCTATTTAATATGATTTATGCATAGTAATAATGATTTATACAATGGGTTACTTATGTTGTAATCTGGGTTACAAGGGTTCTGCAAAATAGATTTTGGTAATTAATCAAAGGATATGAATAAAGATATTGTGCGTAGGGTGGATAAATAGTAATGGATACAATGATAGCCTCACATCCCCTCGTCCCTGCAGAAGCTTGGTTCTTGCAGCCTAGGTTGATGCCTCGGGTGAGGCATCGTTTGCATGCCAGTGATGCCGAAAGGGATGGTATATGAAGGGTTTTGTTGATTGAATAAACTGAACCTAGGGTCTTATAACTACGGGCCAACACCTAGTTAATGAAACATACTCGGATATGGTCTCTTATTTTATTTACCTTTATTTTTCTAATGATTGACCAAGATTACACTAGATAATGTTTGAAAACTGTGAAGTATTTATTTATAACTAAATGTATATTGTGTTCTATTCACTATTGAACTGTTTGCAATAAGGATTATTAACATGCCTGTAGAATGATAAATTCAGTGGCCTATTTTATTACTTATCAGAATAGCAAGAAGTACATATAAGAATATGTAGAATTTTGTCTCTGTGAAAATTTTATTATTTATATATTGCATTAAGAAATAAAATAAATACACTATTTTATCTTTTGTTTTCAAATATCTTGAATTGTTCGAAAAGTAAAGATGTTCTTGATTGGAAATTAAAAAAACCCAGTTTGCAAACATTAAATATATTCCAAATTTATCTATAAGTGTTATACATTTTTGTGTTGATTTCTTTTCAAAAACAATTCACTCAAAAAAATATAAGAATGCACATCAGATTTCATGTATTACAATAAGTAAAATTAAGGATTCCCTTAACCCCAAACTAAACCAGAACCATGATGATGCATACCAGACTCATAACTAGAAAAACCATTACGATATGGTTGGACATAAACAACATAAAAGATTATTAAAATGAGCACCTGTATGAAGTCTTTCGACTGACATCTTGGACTTCAAGAAAAAAAAAAAAGTATCATGAATGTTTTTAATACATATCCATGAAGCATTATGTTACCGAAATGTTATAAACATAGAGCCGAACTATAGGAGTAAGCAAATGGGTATTTATATAAATACATACATCAAATTATAACAAGTGTGCACGAGTTGAAAATATAATAATCATGGCATAACCCTAAATTTTATACATAAGAGATGTATTTAATTATGTGATTGTTGAATCAACTCATTGAAATATAAAATTCAAAACTTTAAACCATGACAAAATTATCTGAGTATATAGTATTGAGATCATGCAATTTTCGAAGGGAATGATAATTCCCTACTCCATCACAGAATCTCGGTGACAAATATTAACTCAACGCTACCACAGATTGATACTCTTGGCATTTTTTTAAATGAGAAATACCAAATCCTAAGAAACACATAAGTTTGTATTCTCAATCTTGGAGAATAATCCAGGGTACATGGTATTTTTTTTTGTCAAATGAAATGGGGCATGCTCCAATGGGTGTTACCTTACCCTGTAAGCAATCCATTAAACAGATTGTTAGAAAGGCTGGAATAAAAATGTAAAAGTTACAGGAGGAAACCTTGAGGTTAAAAAAAAATAAAAAAATAATCATTTACTTTTTAGTGAGCATTCTATTCGTTTCTCGGCAGTCCGTTCATACAAACTTTGAGAATCTTTGTGAACAAAAACACTACACCAAATTGATTACTAGTTACTGGAAATAAGCAGCAGGTTGATGCATATATGTGTTAATCTAATCAACATTAGAATTGATGCAATATATTATTACCTATGAATGGTGGAATTTGTTCTAGCTCAGGCATGAGTCACTCAACAACTATAGGAGATAAAAAATAAACGCTACGACCAGAGAGAACAAAGAATATGGCTCTACGCACAAACTAATTGAATCGATGCATCGAACAAGTGATGGATAGTAGATTCGATCTCCCATGTTGTAATTAAGTCTTGATGGTACCATAAAGGTGAGAGAGCTAGGATTTTTTAATGGCACCAATATGTGGTATGGCCAAAATATCACCTCGTTGATTTACTTAAACCTTGCATTGGTATAAACCAAGTTTAATCATTGGTTAAACAAGTAGTTAACAGTGCGTCAACATGACACAATTAATATATGACTTGATGTATGTATGTGCATTAACAAGTGGGAACTTCTTGTAATATAAACTATACATAAATATCTCCCAAAGAACATAAGGCCAAGAGCCATGGGTATGTTATATGGCTATCAAGGAGGGTCCATGGATTCAATCCACTAATACCCCACAATGTAGTTATGGCATTAAATTTATTTAAGTATTAAACCTTTTAACATAAAGGATAGAAATTTATAAACACCACCAATGATAATACAAGGTGTATGCATGAGTTGGTTTAAAGATTTGATTGCATGAATCAATGTTGGACCATTGGGCGATCCATAAGTCAATAAAGAGTTAAATAATGATAAAACAAATACATAAACAACATGACATGAGACTTCTGCAACCTAATGCGTTGTAGTTTAACATTCAAAGACCAAACTTTTTAATTATAATATGGGCTGAGGTAAGAGGAATAAGAATATTACATGAACACATAAATGGTGAACATATGCATAGTTTGTTGTATGAACACATGGTGAATATGATCCAAAATTAATATAGGAAGTTAGAAGTAATTCAATAGAAAGAAAAATAGCATCTTTATACCAACAAACAAAGAGAAGAAGACCCATTTAACATTGGTGATTGGTACAAGAGCCATAGAACGAGTATCGTGTCATGGAAATACTATGATAATTAGTTATGAACATTAAATAATCATATGCGAAGAACATTTAAGAAAATTCATATAAGAGAAGTGCCAATTATAACTATACAAATATACTCTTGATGATGAAAATTTAAAAAAATGGATGAAAAGGGTCATTACAAATAGTATCAAAGAGAAGTTTCAACACTATGACCTTATGGGACCAAATCAAATGGAATATATATATATATATATATATATATATATATATATATATTACCATGGTTGAAAGATCAACTCAAAGTGAAATCCATATGCATGTTGAACTGAACAATGATCATCCACAAGATATTTCTATAGGACTATTGGAAAGCATGCGTAGTTTAAAAGCAGATTTGGAAGGTATAAAGGAAGATAATGAAAGGTTACTTAAGGCTAGTAAAGAACAAGAAGAACTAAATGAAATTCTTCTTAAAAACATGGTTGAATGAAGCTACAAAGACAAATAGGACAAACTTCCAATAATTCCAAAAAAGAACTTTCTAATGAAGAATCACATAAACTTAAGGAACATCAAATGAACAGTGATAAAAAATAATAGTTAGACGAAGAAAATAACGAGCACAATTCGGATGGAAACACATTGCAGAGAATTACGCCTAAAACAAAGAAGATGAAATGGCATGAGGAGGAATTGTTTGGAGAGTTTAAGGAAATCAAACAACCCAGTGTTGATGGTGAGTCTAAGGAGGGAGAAAAATCTTGGCTTTTGAACATGCGTAAATACATTCAAATTTATAATTATCTCAGAAACTTGAAGGATAGATTACTTGTGTATTAACTGAATGGAAAAACAGTCATTTGGTGGTAGGAAACAAAAACTGTTAATAAGATTAGGAGCAATGAGATGAACTAGAAAATCTTCAAAAAATATTTTAAACATTAATTATTAATAGAACAATATTACGATGAGAAGGCCAAATAATTCCATGACCTTAACTTGTGATAGTTGTCCATTGAAGACTTTGTGACTAAATTTTTTAATCCTATGAAATATGTACCTTACCTCCATGAGGAAAAGGAAAAAATGCATAGGTTCATGAGTTGTTTTACTCAAGCATATACAGACAAAATTGAATTCCTTAATCCAAATACCATGGATGAATTAAGAAGACATGCTAAACTATGATTTACCCAATTTAAATAGAGAACTAAAAATGTAAAGTTGTGGCAACACAAACATAAGGAGAAGTTTGATCCCAAAAAGAAAAATTCCAAACATCCTCAACAACCTTCACACAATGCACCGGTTAAAAAAAATAACAAATTTGTTGGAAAGCAAAGTGTATCAGTTCAAAACAGTAATAAACCTACAAATTTTGTGAATAAGATAGTTAGTGAGACAGTTAGGGAGCCTCTTAATTGCTCAATTTGTAAAGGTCCCCACAAGGAACTGCACATTAAACAATAAAAAAAATAAGGAAGTACACAATGTTCAGGAAGAAACAACATTAAATGATATTGCTCAAAGCATACACAAAATCAATGCTTCCCTAGAAAATCAACAAGTTAATCACCAATATTTTGTGGTGGAGATAGAAGGTATGTTATATCAGAACCCTGTATCTATATTAATAGACCGTCGTGCAAGTATGTGTTATATTTCTCCTACAGTGGTATAAAGTTGTAAATTAGATAAAGTCAAACATAATAAATCATGGCTAGTCCAATTAGCTATAGGAACAAAAAGAAAAGTTGTTGAAATGGTAAAAGACTATGCAGTAAAAATGGATGGAATGGATACTAGGTTAGATTTAAATATTTTACCATTATGGTCTTATGATCTACTCATAGGCATGGATTGGTTGGAGAAACATTCTTCTCTTGTACATTGTCATGATAAGACCTTTAACTATATAGATGATTTTTGAAAAAACATAACAATTAAAGGAATACTACAGGGAGTGTCGGTAAGATAGATCTCCGCTTTACAATTAAAAATAGATGAAAGGAAAGGATGTATTATTTATTTTGTTCACATATTCAATAATATTGGAGAAAGGGATGAAAATTGTTAACTAATGATCCATTATTGAAAGAGTTCCAAGATGTGTTTCCGGAGGAAATTCCAAGATTATCTCCTATATGGGACATAGATTTCACCATTTACTTAGTACCTGTAGCTACACCAGTGTCTAAGTTATCCAGGAGGATCTAAGGAACACTCACTAAGGTAGAGGAGGAAAATGCCATCAATGCATAGATCTTTTTGTTAGCTTTCCAAAAGCACAAACAACAAGTCAAATAGAGTTTCTATGTAAAATATGTGATCGATCAAAGTTCAAATCAACTTTGTCAAAAATTCAAAGTAAAAGGGGAAAATGTGACACATGTCACCACTAGAAGGGTGAAACATGGCACATGAACATATATGTCGTACAGATGATGTGGCCATACCCCAAGGTGCCATGTGCACTGACTGTACGATGACTGGGTAGGTGTGTTGGTAGATCGTACAAGTTATGTGGTCGAATTACATGTTGACATGTGGCAAGGGATAGCTAATGAGAGGCCACGACATGGGAGTCTCCCATTGGCCATTAATGGTTATAGTTATGTAAAATTATGGATTTGACGAGGGTTGAACCCAAAACCTCCATAAACCTTACCAATGCCTCTGCTACCAACATGCCCCACACATGTTTCTTAACCTTATACGTTGTTATATTTATTTAACCTTGTAAAAAGGTTCAAATGGAGGTTAAAAGGGATGAGGGCCTAAGCCCTTGACCCTGGTTTTATGTATTGTAATGTAACCATGTGTCAAACCACACAGGGGGCTAACCATATCATATAACACCGAATCTTTATAACCAACACACACAGACACACACACTATATATATATAGTATAACCATATACTATATATGTATATGTGTGTGTGTAGTATATGGTTATAAAAAAAAACCAACAGATATATATGATTCAAAACATAATGTAACAACCGGTGGTTGGTGGGGATGGAACCCACAACCTCCACTAAACTTAGCCACCATTTTAACCACTATACCATGGGTACCGCCTATTACCGAGATTCCACCAAAAATAGAGCTAAGTTACCATGAGCTCGAGCAGGATGTTCTAACCTGTTCCCTATTTATGTGAATAGAGCTCAAGACGGCACTGATCCCGATGTAGGGAATGAATCTCGAGGTTATATGGACTGCATAAATTTGCATGCAAAGAAGGAGCTAAGTTTGACATTCCATAGAAAATCATGCCAAGAGGTATATTGATTGCACCTAGGCAACTTTATACTCATTTTTTATGATTTTTCATGAGTATGAATTTGAGGTATATTTTATGACCAGAGATCATTTGTAAAAGTCTTAGTCCAAATTTCCATTAAGTAGATTTTAGCACATTGTTTTTTGTGTCGAAGAGGGTAAAATTGAGCCAGTTCATAAATTGGTTGACTTTATAGTCAAATTTCTCAAAATTTCTCAAGGATTCTAATGGTGAACTCCTTATTTGATTTTGAGCAATGTAATTAAAGAGATTCCAATAAATTGGATTTTTAAGTCCATGTTGTAATGTAATTTGCTATTTTGAAATGCTGAAGAACAATCATACTATCTAAAGGGACATTGAAGAAGAAGAATATGTCATCCATACATGTAATTTGAGTTCTTTTATTTTCTGTTGTGTCATCTCATCATTTTGAAATTAATCATCAATTTATGAGTTTTTGGATAAGAAGCACATCATCATTTTTTTCTTCTGCAAATCACCTCAATACGATCAAGAAATTATTCTAAGTCAAGTTAGATGTTGAATGTATATATTGTAAGTAAATAAGTGGTGTCTAAGGATTTTTGGATCAAGTGGTATCAAAGCTAGTTTTGACGTGAATTTGCAAGATGTTGATGTGATGAGATCCAAGAGTTCAGTTGGTGAAGATTTTGAAGGATCTTATCAAGAGGATAAAATGGCTAAAGTTCTCATGAAGTTGAGACTACAGAAGAACATAAATCAGAAAATCCAGAAGGAAAATTCTGAGTTAGGAATGCAGTTGCAAGCTCTTGAGAAAAAGACGTAGAGGATGCAAGATCAACTGATATGTCATGACAAATTCTATAAGAGTATTTTTCATGATTTAGAAAGAAAGTTGGAGATATAGAATAAAGTAATGGCATGATTAGTACCAATCCATGAAGATTGGAAGTTTTAGAATGTAAAGTCTTCGATGCAAAAGGGACTACCTCTTTCAAAAGGCATGATCGAGAATTATGACTCCTCATATTATTCTTTTTCCCGTCAAGATGGATAATTCTCGAGGATAGATGAAGCAAAGAGAAATTTAGATGAAGAGGTCCTTTATAACAAGTTAGGCTTACCTTCCAGTCTAGAGAAAGGTAAAATTTGTAAGACATCTCTAGAGGAATATGTGCATGCAAAAGAGGGAATCAAGACTTTTCCCACTATTAAATGGTTTAAGTATCCATGTGATTTCTATGGAACTAGTAATCATGATGTGGATAAGTGTCGAAGAAGACAATATCTGAAAGAAAATCCATCCAAGAAGAAGGCTAAAGGTAAAGTTAATTCCTCAAAGAAAAGGAAAAGGGGGGATGATAAAAAGGGATCGTGGTTCCAAGATGCAAACAATACACTTTTCTCTTATTTTTGTAAGAGTGGACATCAGATAGAGAAGTGTTGGACATTTTACCCATACTTATGTTCAAAGATGAACATGAAAGATGTAAGATGAAGTTAATGGTCTTACTTAAATACTTGAGATATAATACTTCCTTATGGATGGTCTTGGAAAAGTGATACATGAAGACATCAAGGAATGGTTCATAGAAAATGGCTCATGTCACCACATGACTGGGATGAGATTAGTATTTCTGAATTTCTCAAAGTTCGACATAGATTGCTATGTGGGATCTTGAACCAACACCAGAAAAACAATAAGAGGGTATGGATATGTAAGATTCTAGCTCGAGCTGAGAGTATTTATAGGAATATAGCATATGTTGTATGTTCCATAGTTGAAAGTAAACCTACTCTTAGTTGTGACATTTGAAGATCAAGGCTATGTAGTCGCATTCCAAAATGGCTAGGTACTTGTGTATTCAATGGAAGCTACTCCAGACATAGAAATGGTGCTTGGTATTCACAAAGAGAGGTTATATAGGTTACTGGGAAGGCCTATACTTTGGTCTAATGGTTTCTTGGATTCAACATCATATTCAACATCAGATTCAATGTCAGATTTAGCATCAATGTTAGAGGCATTGTCAGAGGTAGGAAGTTGTGAGACTCCTTCTAGTACCAAGGGAAGGATGAGTCCATGAATAAAACATCCATTAGAAAATATTTCATTGTGAATATGTATATTTGTAAGCTTATATGCATATGTATATATCTCCTAAAGTATGTTTAGAAGGATTGTAAGACACTCATTGTAAATTATTAGAGTGAGAGGAATTATGTAAAATTTCTATATTGCCACCTTATATGTAGATAAGAGAGAGGAATTTTGTAAGAAAATTTCTATATTGCCTTATTATATGATACTAAGAGTGAGAGGAATCTCGTTAAAAGGGATTTATAGATGGCCACCTTACATATTGTTCGAAGTGAGAGAAATCTCGTTATAAGGATTTCTATATAGTCGCTTCATTATAAGTGAGAGGAATATTGCAAAAAGGATTTCTATGTAGCCACTTTATTTTAGAGTGAGACGAATCTCATTATAAATATTTATAAAGCATTTCAACAATAGATAGACAATTGTGTTGTCTCATCATCAGCTAAATGGATACATATGGATCAAATTGTCTAAGTTAACATTCTTGATTCTGAAGAACCGAAGGCAAAGGGACAAAAGGATGTAGGTAGTTGGAACATGTAGATCATAAGAAGAGAGGGCATCAAAGGAATGCAAAACTTTCTAGAGTTGGTAAAGAAGAGATAATCCTCTTCAAAAATAAGAGGCATAAAGACGCATGTCCAAAGAATATTTAAAATACTATGCCATGTTCGTGTAGATGTATACCTTGAGCATAAGCAGGTCAAGTACAAATGGTAACAGTACATACATAATTGTTTGCAGGGAAGGAGAGTAATGGATAGGGAATTCATTCAGAGAATCGTACAAATACATCAATGGTATAGGAACAACGAGTCCAAAATGGCAAGGCATAGATCAACATTCAACTTGGTTTCAGATTGGTCGAGATGGACTATATTCAATAGTAAGAGATGTGAGTGGATGTTGAATACATGATACACGTATTGCAAAGATTCAATGAATAGGATTTTTTTTGTCAGGGAATCAATGAGCCAGAACCAGAGCTATATTTTATTAGCGACAATATCATAGGCCAAAGTAAAAGCCATATTACAAAGAAGAATATAGAAGTACACTGATCTAATACTTGGGATCTAAGATCCAAGATGAAGAATAAATTTAAGAAGATTCAACAATATGGAAAGAGTGAGTTATCATCACTAAGTTGTTGAATATCTATTCTTTTAGAGGTCCAAAATTTCTTTAGTGGGAAGGTGTGATCTAGGAGGATCTAAGGAAGGCTCACAAAGGTTTAAGAGGATCTGGAATGCTCATAAAGGTCCTAGGGGATCCATAAATGATCAAAATTCAAATATCGCAAATTCTCTTAAAAAAATTCATCAATGTGTATATCTCGACATTAGCTTTCCAACGATGCAAATGACAAGTCAAATAGAGTTCATATGCAAAAGTTATGAGTGGTCAAATTTCAAGTCAACTTGGTCAAAAAGTCAAAGTCAACTGGGAAAAGGTGACATGTGTCACCACTGGAAGGGTGACACATGGAAAATGATAGTAAAGGCCATACAAATGACATGGCCATACCCCAAGGTTCCATGTGGATTGGTCGTACGTTGACTAGGTAGGTGTGTTGGCATATCGTACAAGTTATGTAAAATTATGGATTCAACAAGGGTCAAACCCGCGACCTCCATAAACCTTACCAAAGCCTTCACTACCAACACTCTGCACACATGTTTCTTAACCTTATACGTTGTTGTATTTATTTAAACTTGTAAAAAGGTCCAAATGGCAGTTAAAAGGGTTGAGGGCCTAAGCCCTCGACCCTAGTTGTATGTATTGTAATGTAACCATGTGTCAAACTGCATAGGGGGCTAACCATATCATATACCACTGAAACATTATAACCAACACACACAAACACACACACACATAACAAAAAAACCAATGGATATATATGGTTCAAAACATTATGTAACAACTGGCAGTTGGTGGGGATGGAACCCAAAACCTCCGCTAAACTTAGCAACCATTTTAACCACTACAACACAACTACCATCTATTATGGATATTCTGCCAAAAATAGAACTAAGTTTCCATAAGTTCGGGTGGGAGGTTCTAACCCACACCTTGTTGATGTGCATAGAGCTCAAGATGGAATAGATCGTGATGAAAGGAACAGATCCGAAGTTTGTACGAACTACATAAATTTGTGTGCAGAGAAGGAGATAAGTTTGGCATTACATAGAAAAACGTGCCATAAGGTGTATTAATCGCATCTAGGAAACTTTATACTCATTTTTCATGATTTTTCGTGAGGAGTATGGATTTGAGGTCTATTTTATGATTAGAGGTCATTTGTAAAAGTCTTATTCCAAATTTCCATAAATGAGCTTTTAGTGCATTGTTTTTCATGTCGAAGAGTGTAAAATTGAGCCAGTTCAGAAATTGATCGACTCTATAGTCAAATTTCTCAAAATTTTACATGTGTTCTAATGGTGAAGTCCTTATTTGTGTTTGAGTAGTGGAATTAAAGAGAGTCCAATAAATTGGTTTTTTAAGTCCATGTTGTAATGTAATTTGGTATTTTGAAAAGATGGAGAGCAATCGTATTATCTAAAGGGACTTTGAAGATGAAGTAATATGTCATCCATATATGTAATTTGAGTTCTTTTATTTTATGTCGTTTCATTTCATCATTCTACAAATTAATCATCAATTTATGAGTTTTTGGATAAGAAGCACACCATCAATTTTTTTTCTGCAAATCAGCTTAATACGATCAAGAAATTATTTTGAATCAAATTAGATGCTACATGTATATATTGTAAATAAATAAGTGGTTTCTAAGGAGTTTTGGATCACTAAGGCACCTTAACGAATGAGTACTCCAGAATTGACAAAGCTTAATATGAAACTTCAAGAATTGTTAGATAAACAATATATCAGACCCAACGTGTCTGCATGGGGAGTACCAATTTTGTTTGTCCAAAAAAAAGATGGAACCTTTCAATTGTGTATTGACTACAAACATCTTAACAATATGACTATTAAAGAAAATATCCTTTGCCTTGCATTGGTGACTTGTTTAATCAAGTAAGAGGAGCTACGATTTTCTCTAAGATAGATTTTTTATTAGGTTCACCATATTAGAATCAAGGAGGAGGACATACATAAAATATTTTTACGAAATAGACATGGGAATTATGAATTTGTAGTGATACCTTTTGGTTTGAAAAATGCCCATGCTACATTTATGTGCTTGATGAATAATGTGTTTAGCAAGTATCTAGAAAAATTAGTGATTGTATTTATAGATGATATACTGACCTATTCAAAAACCAAAGAAGAACATGAATACCACTTGAAAATAGTTTTGCAGAAACTTAGAGAGCACCAAATTTATGCAAAGTTTGGTAAATGTGAATTTTACCAAGACAAGGTACAATATTTGGGACATGTAATTTCTAGTGAAGGAATCTCATTTGACCTAGAAAAGTTCAAGGCCATCCTAGATTGGGCAATGCCAAAGGATGTGTCGGATGTCTTATATTTCATGGGAATCAAAGTATACTACCAAATATTTATAGAAGGATTCTCTAAACTTGCTTATCCAATAACTTTCTTAGAGAAGAAAGAAATCAGATTTAATTGGTTAGAAAAATGTCAAGAGAGATTTGAAAAACTAAAACAATTATTGACAACATAAACTTTCTTGAAGATAACATACCCATATAAATATTGTGTGTTCTGTATTGATGCCTCAAAAGAAGGATTCAAGGAGAGTTGTTATAATATGATCATGTGATTTTTTATGAGTCATGCAAACCGAAAAATCATGAAAAGAATTATGCAATGCATTATTTGGAACTAACTTCCATTGTGAATGCCTTAAATATGTGGCGACACTACTTATTGGGTAGATAATTCATGTTGAAAAAAGATAATATCGATCTGAAATACTTTTTCGATCATCAAAACTTGAATGCAATACATACAACATGTGATGCAGGAGCATCATAAGCGAGATAAAAAATCAAGCGCAAAGGTGAAGGATAGTTGGAATTGCACCAGTGCTTGTTTTGAGAAATTTTTGAATTTGAATGAAGGAACATTAATGTAATAGTTAGGAGAACGTATTTGTATTTATGTTTTTGGATATTGTAAACAGATCTTGAGCGTTTCTCTCATCTGTCAGGTATGGAGGCATTTAATTGTAATGAATGTAAAGTAGCTGTAGCTTTTATTTAGATTAGACATCTTAGAGTCATAAGAGGGGAAACTCTAGAAATCTCCCTCGTAGGTATTGTATTGTAATCAATAATTCTCATTGTAAGCTATAGAGCTGTACAGAGTAAAAGCACATAGAAGAGCAAAGATTGTAAGATTGCATAAGCAGATAGTTGTTTCTATTAAACCCATGTACAGGAGCATTGGGATTAATATAAAAATGCTTTAATTCCATTTAATGGTGTTGTGGTGGTTGTTGTTTACATCTATTTTAATGGTATGTTTACAGTTTTGCTTATGATTCTCTGTTACGCACTTGTTTCCATGCTATGGGTGTGTATGCTCGTGATTTCATGTTGAATGTATGAATTCTGTGAGAGAAGAAGTATGAGTTTCAATTGTTTCTCGTCCTGAGGATTCCTGCAAGGAGTGAACTGAAGGTCCACATAGAGTGCATTGACAGAGTTCTGGGTTTTATCTCATAAAATCTTAGGAGGGATACCATTGTCCTTATACCAGCAGAAGGGCAGGTGTAGCAAAATATCCGTGCAAGGTGTGCACAGGCCAGAGAGAGTCTTGGAATTTCTGAACTGAGGAGAAAGGTTGAAGAACTGATGTTGGAAAAAGGGGTGCATAGAGTTGAAGAGTGAAATAACTAGGGGTTATTGTGAATGCCGCAAGGTGTGCGAGCATGGATTCCTTAGATTTTAGGAGTTACAGTGAGAGTCCAAATTCAGAAGGGTTACAACCTTTGAAGTGTTCAAAGGAATAATGAGGTCTAAAGTCACCTCACAGAAGTTAAGTTCAGGAGAAGAAGACGCCAAGGTAATTGGGAAGAAGTCTTTGGGAAATTTGAACGGACGGTCAAAATTCTCGGAGGGAGAATCGCAAAGTTCCGTGAACCGTTGGATGTTTTAGATCAGCGGGAGGATAAGGCTGAGTGTCTTTCAACACTCATAAGATCAGAAGGAACAATGGTTGTTGGATCTAGATCAACAAGGGACGTTGATCGCGTGCTTAAATTCTCCATTTTGGAAATTGACGCATGGAAGATGTTGTGACTTGGAGTCGAGAGTTGCGAACTCCTGAATTGAGAAGTCTCGATAGAATCAGGACCGTCAGATCATGGGAATCTCAAAGACATCTATCATGACAAGGAATCATCATGATTTCAGCCATCGATGAAAGGTGTTGTTGCATTACAAATCGTCGGTAGGTGAAATCTCGAAGTGTCGAATAATTTTTTCCCCAGGTCGCAGATAGAGGTCACATTAAGTAAAGTCAAGGGAGGATTCAAAGGACCTGTTAGACTTTCAGGGTTTCAGGGATTGACGAATCAGAGGGACTCACATCGGCGATCACGAAGTCATGGAAACCAAAATAATTTTCAGGTGAAGATCGTGGTCACGCCAGATGGTCATGCAGATGAGAGTTTACGCTTAATGCTTGCTGACACAGGCGTAGCTCCAAAGACGAACCTGTGGATAAACACTTGTGTGTGGAGGATTCTTGTGGGGAATCAAAGAGTCAATCAGACTCAAAAGGGGAGATTAAGAACGATCCTTATATCGAGAGGTCATGCATTACTTGCTGAGGTAGGGGTGCTACGTCAGGTGGTATCAGAGCTTACAACCATTGTTTTCTATAAGAAAGGGAGACAAAAGGAAAGTTGTGATTTTAATTTTGCGTGGAGAATATTTGAACAATGTCACCCAGAAGACATCAAGATAGACCAATTCCCAATCCAGCTGTGGAAAGGGAGATGAGAGAACTCTGTGCTCAATTAGATGCCATGGAGATAGAACAGAGGTGGACAGTTGATGGTGGAGATGTCAGTGAAGTTGAAAGAAAAAATGAGGTAGGAAATGAAGAAGAAGTTGCAGCCAAAGACGCTGCAGAAGAACTTATATTAAGAGTTGTTGCAAGAATAGGAGCCAGAGAAAAAATGGACATTCCGATGTATGAAGGCAACTTAGACGTTGAAGAGCTGCTAGATTGGTTTAGAGATCTAGATAATTACTTCGACTATGAGGATGTCGAGGAGGATAAAAAGGTTAAACATGCTATCACTAGACTTAAAGGGTATGCAACACTGTGGTGGGATGAAATGCAGGCTGATAGGCGTTGAAAAGGCAAGCAAAGAATCAAAAGCCAGGATAGAATGGTTGTGAAGATGAAAGCCAAATTTATACCCAGGGATTACCAAATTAACTTGTTTCGAAGAATGCAAAATTTGAGGCAGAAGGGGATGACAATGAAGGAATACACTGAAGAGTTCTACATGATAAACATTAGAGTAGGTCATCATGAAAGTGATGATTAGAAGGTCACCAGATACATTAATGGTATGAGATATGACATTCAATATGAGATGAGCATGATGACAATCAGGAATGTGGAAGATGTGTATCAAATGGCTCTAAAGGCTGGAGAGAAGTTGGCCCGAAAGCAAGGTCAAAGAGGCAGAGGTTGAATTCAGAACAGAGGAAAAGCAATTTCCCAAGATAGAGTACAAAAGCCGAAGGAAAAAGAAAAGAAATCTCATACTCACCCTGAAAGAGGAGGAAGTTCACAGGGAAGACAATATGCCGATAGAAACACTTTTTCACAAGCAAAAGGAAGAGGAAGAGGCAGAGGAGGTGAAATAAAGTGTTTTTCCTATGAAAAGATCGGACATAAATATTTTGAATTCCTTGATAGAAAAAGAGACAGAGGCGAAGATCACATTTCCAAAGAACAAGGGATAAATGTTGAGGCAGAAGATGAAGAAGGCAGAAGGTCACTAATGATGAGGAAAATTCTCTTGAAGCTAGAGAAATAAGTGGAAAATCCAATCCAAAGAAACTGTTTGTTTAGAACTGCTTGCAAGACCAAGGATAGGGTATGAAAGGTAATAGTGGAAAATGGAAGTGCAGATAATCTAGTATCCACAGAAATGGTGGAGAAGTTGGAATTGGAGACTGTTGCACATCCGAGCCCATACAAAGTCTCGTGGTTACAAAACGGACATCAGGTAACTGTCACTAAACAATGTCTAGTTGAATTTAAGATAGGGGGATATAAGGATGAAATTTTATGTGATGTTATTCACATGGACGTCTGTCATCTTTTGTTGGGGAGACCATGGCAATATGACATAAATGTTGTTCATGATGGGAGAAAAAACACTTACACTTTGGAGAAGAATGGTAGGACGCATATGTTGCTGCCAATTAAAGACAAGTAAAAGTAGAGATGAGAAATACTATACTTCTAATGAGTGGGAAGGAGCTTCTTGATGAATTCAAGAAAGATGAGGAAATGTAGTTTGTTGTGGTCGAAAAAACTAGAGTCGTCTTGACCAGTACCAATATAGATGATCTACCTGAGGAAATTTTGGAACTGCTGGAGAAGTTTGCTGATATTGTGGTGGATGAATTACCTTGTTCGTTGCCTCCCATTAGGAGCATAAGTCATCACATTGACCTTATACATGGAGCAATTTTACTGAACAAAGCAGTGTACATATTGACACCGCAGGAGAATGAAGAAGTCAAGAAGAAAGTCCATGATTTGATGGACAAAGGATTGGTTAGAGAAAGTTTGAGTCCATGCACTGTTCCAATAGTGCTAAGTCCAAAAATGGATGGTGGCTAGAGAATGTGTACAGAATCGAGGGCTAGAAACAAAATCACCATCAGGTATAGATTTCCTTTACCCGGGATGGATGACTTGATGGATTGCTTGAGTGGAGCAAGGTCTTTTTCAAAAATTGATTTGAAAAGTGCATATCACCAGATTAGAATGAGGGAAGGTGATGAATGGAAGACAACATTCAAAACAAATGAAGGATTGTATGAATGGCTTGTCATGCCATTTGGTTTGACGAATTCACCCAATACTTTTATGAGGTTGATGAACGAAGTCTTGAAGGATTTCATTGAAATTTTGTAATCATATATCTTGATGATATACTGGTCTTCAGTAAGACTAAAGTAGAACATCTGAATCATTTAGCTACAATGATGAGGAGGTTACAACAAGAGAAATTGATAATAAATTTAAAGAAGTCGTCTTTCATGAAGATGAAACTCATTTATTTGGGTTTTGTAATCTCTTCGAATGAGTTAAAGATGGATCCAGAGAAGGTAAAAGCGGTCAAAGATTGGTCATCGCCAAGGAATATCTTTGAATTCAGAAGCTTCCATGGACTATCCAGCTTTTACAGGAAGTTCATCAGGAATTTCAGTGGGATATGTGCACTAATGATGGAAACCGTCAAGAAAAGACACAAATATTTTCATTAGATAGAAGAAGTGGAGAAAAGTTTTAAGTTGCTGAAGGATAAGATAACTGAACAACCAGTTCTGGTCCTGGCAGACTTCAGTAAAACATTTCAGGTAAGATGTGACACAAGTGGATTCATGATCAGAGTAGTGTTAAGCCAAGATAACAAGCCAATTGCATACTTCAGTGAGAAGCTGAACACGACCAAGATGAAATATTCCATGTATGATAAATAGTTTTATGCAGTCATACAAGCGTTGAAGAAGTGGAGGCATTACTTGGTTCCAAAGGAGTTTGTCTTGTATAGCGACAATAATTCTTTACAATTCATAACTCGACAGGAGAAATTGAACCAAAAGCATGCAACATGGGTTGAATACATGCATAATTTTACTTTTGTTACAAAGCATATTTCTGGAACTGCTAACAAGGTTGTTGATGCATTGAGCAGGAAGTGTTTGATTCTGCAGGAGTTTAGAGTGAAAACCTTAGGTTTTGACAATATCAGGGAGATGTATAGAGATGATGTAGATTTCAAAGAAGCCTATGAAGCATGTGAGAATCCAGTTCTTAGAGACAGAAGCCAATGGAATGAATACTTGATTCAGGATGGACTATTGTTCAGGGGAAACTAGTTATGTATACCAAAATTCTCTATGAGAGAGAACCTATTGAAGGAAAAACATAGTGGGGGATTGGCTGGACATTTTGGCCATGATAAGACTTTTGCACAACTGAATGACACACACTATTGGCCAGGGATGAGGACGGATGTCAAGAAATTCGTGAACAGATGCAAAATTTATTAGACTGCAAAGGGGAAAAGAAAAAATACAGGGTTGTATCAACCATTGCCAGTACCAGAGAGGTCGTGGGATGCGGTAAACATGGATTTTTTGTTAGCACTGCCGAGGACACAGAGGGGTTGTGACTCCATATTTGTGGTAGTCGATAGATTTTAGAAAATGGCACATTTCATACCATGTCAGAAAACCAGTGATGCAACTCACATTGCAAATCCGTTTTTCAAAGAAGTTGTTAGACTTCATGGCTTACTCAAGAGTATCGTTTCAGATCGAGATGCCAAATTTGTTGGTCACTTATGGAGGACCGTATGGAAGAAATTGAGGACGAATTTGTCTTTTAGCTCAGCATATCATCTTGAGAAGGATGGACAGACTGAGGTAGTGAATAGGAGTTTGGTGGACTTATTGAGGAGTTTGGTAGCTGAACACCATAGCCAGTGGGATCAGGTTCTGCCACAGGCGAAATTTGCATATAATGATTCACCCAATAGGAGTATAGGATAGAGCCCATTTCAGATAGTATATGGAATGCAGCCAAGATGAGTCTCTGATTTGAAAGACTTAGATCAAAATGAATTCTGGAGTGCTAGCATTGAAGATTTTGCAGTAGGAATGTAGGAGCTCCACAATAAAATTAGAGAGTGGTTGCAAAACTCTAGCCAAGAATATAAGCACAGAGCAGATCAACACAAAAGGGAACTTCAGTTTATAGTGGGAGATTTTTTTTTAGCACATCTCAGAAAGGAGAGGTTCCTAAGGGGAACATACAATAAGCTAAAAATGAAGAAAATTGGACCATGTAATATTTTGCAAAAGTTTGAGGCAAATGCTTACGAGATTGAATTACCATATGGGGTAGGAATATCACTCATATTAAATATAGCATATCTATATCCTTACAGAGTAGATGGGACAGAGAGATCAGAAGATTAGAAGGAGGTTCAATGGGTCAAACAAAAGCCTATAGCTGAAAAGCCACAGATGTAAAAGATCATTGATCAAAGAATCGAAAAGAAGACTCGGAGGAAAACATATTTTGAATACTTGGTGAAGTGGAAAGGAAACCTGATTGAGGATGCCAGTTGGGAAAGAGAAGATGATATCCAAAGACATGGACAGACGGTGTAGGAGCTCATGAATTTTTCAACCAGGGGAGTATGATGCAGGAGCATCATAAGCGAGCTAACAAAGCAAGCACAAAGGTGAAGGACAACTAGAATTGCACCAGTGCAGGTTTTGAGACATTTTTGAATTTGAATGAAGGAACATTAATGTAATAGTTAGGAGAACGTATTTGCATTTATGTTTTTGGAGATTATAAATAGGTCTTGAGAATTTCTCTCATATGTCAGGTATGGAGGCATTTAATTGTAATGAATGTAAAGAAATTATAGCTTTTATTTTGATTAGATATCTTAGAGTCGTAAGAGGGAAAACTTTAGAAATCTCCCTCGTAGGTATTGTATTGTAATCAATAATTCTCATTGTAAGCTATAGAGCTATAGAGAGTAAGAGAATAGAGAAGGACATAGATTGTAAGATCGTATAAGAAGATAGTTGTTGTTATTAAACCCATGTACAAGAACACTGAGATTAATATAAAAATGCTTTAATTCCATTTCATGGTGTTGTGGTGGTTGTTGTTTACATCTATTTTAATGCTATGTTTACAGTTTTGCTTATGATTCTTTGTTACGCATTTGTTTCCATGGTATGTGTGTGTATGATCATGATTTCATGTTGAATGTATGAAGTCTGTGAGAGAAGAAGTATGAGTTTCAATTGTTTCTCGTCCTGAGGATTCCTACAAGGAGTGCAGTGAAGGTCCGCATAGAGTTCATTGACAGAGTTCTGGGTTTTATCTCAGGAAAGCTCAGGAGGTATACCATTGTCCTTATACCAGTAGAAGTGCAGGTGTAGCACAAAATCCGTGCAAGGTGTGTGTAAGCCAGAGAGAGTCTTGTACTTTTCCAACCAAGGAGAAAGGCTGAAGAACTGTTGTTGGAAAAAGGGGTGCACAGAGTTGACGAGTGAAATAACGAGGGGTTATTGGCAATGCCGCAAGGTGTGCGGGCATGGATTCCTTAGATTTAAGGATTTATAGTGAGAGTCCAAATTCAGAGGGGTTAGAACCTTTGAAGTTTTCAAAGGAAGAATGAGTTCTAGAGTCACCTCATAAAAGTTAAGTTCGGGAGAAGAAGACGCCAAGGTAACTGGGAAGAAGTGTTTGGGAAATCTGAACTAACGGTCGAAATTCTCGGAGGGAGAATCGTGAAGTTCTGTGAACTGTTGGATCTTGTAGATCATCGGGAGGATAAGATTGAGTGTCTTTCATCACTCGTAAGCTCAGGAGGAACAATGGTTGTTGGATCCAGATCAACAAGGGGCGTTGATTGCGTGCTTAAATTTGTTATTTCGGAAGTCGAAGCGTGGAAGATGTTGTGACTTGGAGTTGAGAGTTGCGAACTCCGGAATTGAGAAGTCTCGATAGAATCAGGACCGTCAGATCACGTGAAGCTCAGAGCCATCAATCATGATGAGGAATCATCATGATTTCGACCATTGGTGAAAGGTGTTGTTGCATTACAAATAATTGGTACGCGAAATCCTGAAGTGATGAAGGATTTTGGCCCCAGGTCACAGACAAAGGTCACATTAAGTAAAGTCAAGGGAGGAGTCAAAGGAACCATTAGCCTTTCGGGGTTTCGGGGATTGACGAATCAGAGGGACTCACATCAGCGATCGAGAGGTCACGAAAACTGAATACTTTTCGGGTGAAGATCGTGGTCACGTCAGCTGGTCATGCAGATGAGAGGTTGATCTTAGTGCTTTCTTGCATAGGCATAGCTCCAAAGAAGGTCCTATGGATAGACACTTGTGTGTGGAGGATTATTGTGGGGAATCAAAGAATTAATCAGACTCAAAAGGGGAGATTAAGAATGATCCTTAAACCGAGAGGTCGTGCAGAAACTGCTAAGGTAGGGGCGTTGCGTCAATATGTTTATTTTTCTTAAGTGAGTATGATTTCAAGATAAAACACATTAAGGTAAAAGAGAATAAAATAGTTGATGCACTCAACAAAAAATTAAATGTGGTTTACAGTAGTAATTTGCAAACTGATCTAGAACATAGAATAAAATATGCAACAAAAATTGATGAAACTTATAAAAATTTACAGGAAAAATTACAGAATGATTCAGGTGAAGAAGAGTCAAAATTCATATGTAATAAGGATGGATTAGTACTATATAAGGACATAATTTACATTCCAGACAGTGCAGATCTAAAAAAAAAAAATATTGGCTGAGGTACATAAGAAACCTTACTCATATCACCGAGGATACCAAAAGACTATAACAACCTTGAAAAAGGAACATTTATGGCCCATAATGAAAATTGAAGTGGTTGAATATATTGCTAGGTGTCTTGAGTGCCAACAAGTTAAATTTGAATACTGTCACCCAGTTGGATTATTGTAGGCAATACCAATTCCTAAGTGGAAATGGGAAGTAATCAACATGGATTTTATTACAAGACTGCCTAAAACTAAGAAATAAAATGATGCCATTATGGTATTAGTGGATAAACTTACTAAATATGCACACTTCATTCCAGTGAAATCAACTCATAAGGCAATAAACATTGCATAAATTTTCATGAAAGAAATCTTTAGGATGCATGGTATACCAAAGACTATAATTTCAAATAGGGACATGAAATTAACTTCAAATTTATGGAAGGATTTATTCAGTGGTTATTCAATCGAACTAGAGTACCACATACCATCCTCAAACAGACAGTCATACTAAAAAGAATAACCAAATCTTAGAGGAAATGTTTTGGATGTATGTGATGGACTATCCCACAAAGTGGGAAGAGTACCTTCACTTGGTTGAGTTTACATACAATGATGGTTATTAGATCTCTTTAAAGATGAGTCCCTTTGAGTTAATGTATGACAAAAAATGCTTAACACTTGTCATTTGGGACAATCTAGCTGAAAGGCTTATTTTGGGGCCAAATACGTTAAAAGAAATGGAAATGATTGCACAAAAAAAATAAAAAAACTTGAAAATTGTGGAGAAAAAAGAAACGAGCTTTGCATATTTGAAAATAACAAATGTAGAATTTGACATAGGGGATCATGTCTATCTAAAAGTCATACCCAAGAAAAGTGCACGAAAATTGGGAAAAATTACTAAGTTGGAACCAAGGTATTGTGGGCCATTTCAAGTGTTGTCCAGGGTAGGGCTAGTGTCCTACTAGCTTGCACTTATAACCATCCTAAAAGTTCACAATGTATTTCATGTTTCACTATTAAATAAGTATGTACATGACACAACTCATGTTGTAAATTGGAATTTGATTCAGGTGGAACTCGAAGGCGAGTTTTAGGTGGAGATGCTACATATTCTTGACAGGAAGGTAATTATGTCACATAACCAAGCCATCACTCAGGTTAAAGTGTAGTGGAGGAACTTTAGTCCCGAGGAGGCTACTTGGGAGATGGCGAAATCCATGAGAAAATCATACCCATCTTTGTTATAGAGATTATATGCTCATACTGGAACACCAAGGATGGTGTTCAATTGAAGGGGGAGAGGATGTAATGCCTCCTCAATTTACATATTTAAACATTTAATTTATTTCTAGTTTATGTAAAAAATTGATATTGTGAAAGTATTGGAAAAGACTTATGTGGAACTATGTCATCAAAAACATTGATGAGGAATTTTTTTGTAACGTTTATAATTTATTTAATTAACAAGAAATAAACTAATTAGAGAATCTAGTTACAAAGAGTAAATCATTATTCCATGGGTGAGTGAAAAGTATAAAAAGACCAGAGTGAATTATTGTCCATGGGACAAGTGGAACCCTACTCCCAAATATGTGGGATGTGAGGGGACAAGATAGCGCCAAATTATGGCAAAAAGATTCCCTAGTGTTAGGAATGAGACCAACTTGAAAAGACCTGGGAAAAAATATTAAAGAAAAGTATGTTATGAGGCAAGATGTTGTTGAGTACTTGTGAAGAAATGAGTTTCATGGTTATATGAAGAAGTAAACTCAAAGAAATATGGGAAAGGTTATATAGCTTTTAGTTCCCATGGAATATTGATTTAGGCTTGGGGGTTACAAGGACAAGTAGATTTGGATATCTGTGTCTGTGGTTGGGAGGAACTAGTTCTCTACTAAGTTTGTTTCCTAGTTATTGAAGCAGGCTTAGATATGTTATCTTATTTTATTTACCTTTATTTTTCTAATGATTGACCAATATTACAATAGAGAATGGTTGAAAAATATAGAATATTTATCTATAACTAAATGTATAATGTGTTCTATTTACTATTGAATTGTTTGCAACAAGGATTATTAACATGCGTTTAGAATGATAATTTCAATGGGATGTTTTATTACTTATATGAATATTAAGAACTACATAGAAGAATATGTAGAATGCCATCTCTATGAAAAGTTTATTGTTTATATATTTCAATAAGACGGAAAATAAATGCACTAGTTTATTTTTTCTTGTCAAATAGGTTTAATTATCCAGAAGATAAAGATATTGTTAGTTGTAAATACAAATAACCTAGTTTGCAGAAAATAAATATGTTGCATATTTATTTATAAGTGTTATACATTTTTCTTTGTTGATTTCTTTTCAAAAATAGTTTTCTAAAAAAATATAAGAATGCACATTAGATTGCATGTGTTACGATAAGTAGAATAAACGATGCCCTTAACCCCAAACTAAAATAGAACCACGATGACGCATCAAGGACTCCTAAGCACAAAAACCACCATTTGTATATGGTTGGAAATAAATTTAACATAAAATTTTATTAAAAGAAGCACATGTATGAAGTATTGTGAATATTTTCAATACATATCCATGAAGCATTATGTTACCAAAATGTTATAAATAGAGAGTCGAATTGAAGGAGTAAGTGAATGGGTATTTATATAAATACATACATCAAATTATAACAAGTGTGCACGAGTTGAAAGTATAATAATCATAGCATAACCCTAAATTTTATACATAGGAGATGTATTTAGTTATGTGACTCTCAAATCAACTCATTGAAATATAAAAGTCAAAACTTTAAACCGTGGAAAAATTATCCGAGAACCGAGTATTACTCTCGTGAAATTTTGGAAGGGAATCATACTTCCCTACTCCATCACATAAGCTCGGTGACAAATATTATACCGGTGCTACCACATATTGATGCTCTCGACATCACTTTTAATGAGAAATATCAAATCCTAAGAAAAACGTAAGTGGGTATTCTCGAGCTTGGAGAATAAACCAGGGTACATGGTCTTTTGTTTGTCAAGTGAAATGGGTCATGCTTCAAATGTAATCATCTTACCCTGTAAGCAATCCATTAAACAAATGAAAACCAAGTTTAATCATTGGTTAAACAAGCAGTGAACACTATGTTATCATGACACATTTAATATATGACTTGATGTATGTACGTGCATTACAAGAGGAAATTGCTTGTAATGTAAACTATACATAAATATCTCCCAATGAACCTAAGGTCAAGATCCATGAGTATATTACATGGCTATCAAGGAAGGTCCATGGATTCGATCCACTAACACCCGATACTATAGTTAGAGCATTAAATATATTTAATTATAAAACCTTTTAACATAAATGATAGAAAGTTATAATTACCACCAATGATAATACAAGGTGTATGTATGAGTTGGTTTAAAGATTTGATTTCAAGAACCAATGTTGGACCATTGGGTGATCCACAAGTCAATACAGAGTTAAACAAGGGCAGCGAAGCAGCGTAGTCCCTGCCAAATTTCAATGCAAGAAAATGGAAGCATGTTCAAAAGGCAAAAGTATTCGAATGTTGAAGTACGATTAGAACAGCATTCTAATGTTGCAGTATGAGAAAATGCAGCTTTGTGAATGGTATAAAGAAGCATAGTTGCAAACTAGAGCAGATGGTGTGATGCAATTGAA
>ML825512.1:42689-79349 GCA_009831015.1 Picea engelmannii | reverse complement strand
GAAAAGTACCGAATTTTCAAATATATATAAGAGTTTTCATTTTATTATAACGAACTCATTTTCATAAGCACGCAGAGCTCGTCATTTCCGAGTGAACTAATTTCTGCATATATACGCAGTTCTATCGCAGAAGGGAGAAAACACAAGCTTCAGCTATGGCTCCATGGAAAGCAGTAAAGGCGAATGTCGAGGTCGCAGGACAAGGCTTAGATAATGTCTCTGACACTTCACCCCGGAGTGTCGACTCAGTCCCTAGATGGTCATTTGTTTCAAACATTCTGCAATCGAAGTTGGTGAATTATTCAGACTCAGACGACAATGAAAAGGACGACCTGAACACCAAATACAAGATAGTTGTTCAATTCAGGATGCACAAGGTAGCAATAAGACCACGGTTTCTCCCATATTATGATATGATCCGATGGGCGTTGGATCACATAGACCTACCCACCAGAACTATCATGAACGACCAGCGGGTCACGGTCGGGACTTTTAGGCCAGAGAATATCCAAACCATGTATAAGCTCCCGACGACATATGAATACACGTATGGTGTTGAATTCCTGGAGGAGTTCAAAGAGAAGGAGTGCACAGAATATGATAAAACCATGCTCGGTTTGATAAAGAATTGGGTTTCGTGCTCCGCGAAATTCAGAGCAAATTACCAGGGCATTTATTCAATCGCTTCGTTGGAGCCACAGTATAAGTATGTGGCAATGATGATATGCCGACTATTTGGGAGGGAGGACACATCGCATTTCTTCATTGTGTGGGTACCTCTCATGTTTCGGGTTACAGAAGGTTTCTCGTTTAACTGGGCAAAGATACTCTCAGACAGTTTGGCCAACCGGGTCACAGAGTATCGGGAGCAGAAGGCAAGTGGGAGACCGTCCTCATTTTTCATGTCTGCATATATTATGGATGTGGTATGTTCCATGAAACCATTCCCCTTGATGAGTTGGGCTTAGAATCCAGCCCAATAAAAACCCGTACATGTGTATCACGAGAAGTTGTGGGAAAATAAAGTGGAAAATTTTATATACGAAATTTTCAATTGGGTGATGGTGCCCCTGCATATCGCATTTTTTGGTCACCCACCACCTCATATCTTGTACAGCATCGCTGCAAATCTGAGTGGTATAGCGGACTGGTACGTGGAGGCAGAGTTCTCCTACTTCAGAGTGTTCAGGGTCGTTGTTCCCCCGCTTGCACTACCATTTTTCATCCCCAACAAGCTAGCTTGTCACAAGGTCGCTCGACAAACAGTGATTGGAGGGGTGAGTAAAGAACTCAAATCATATTCAAAGAAGGTGTGGCCATCTTTTCCCATTCGGCTAAATTCTTATTCTTTATTGGATTTTGGGCATGCCAAAGCCGAGGCTGCAGCCCTGGAAGACTTGAATTTGGTCTCCATCGAGTATAAAAAACATGATCCTCAAAAAATCGTGAGAAACCATTTAGCTAATTGTGGGCTAAAGAGGTTTGAACATTATTTTTCACCCCCAGATGACGTTTTTCGAGGGGAGAGGTATTATGAGGAAGTGCTGGCTCGGATCCGATCCTTAGCACCCGAAGATGCAACCTCTGTATTGAAATTTCAAGAACACAGACAAAGTTGTCTCCCCGTTGTGTTGCGAGGAGGGATTTTGGGCGTGTCCGAGATGGAACCGAAGGATACTAAAGGCCCTAAAGATACAGCTCCTGATTCAGGAAAACACCAGGACGAGGGGAAGTAAACAAAGAAGCCCGAAGAAGAAGCACAGACTTCGGATCCGCCAAAGAGAAAGAATCTGGAAGCCGAGACAAAGACCCCAGAATCACCAAAGAAGTAGAACCCGACTGACACCCCAGGAAAATCAGCAAAATAAATTAGGGAACCCATTACTTCTGTCACCCCCTTCCAGTCGGCGCAAGGGAATATCGAAGAGGGATGGATATTTAATGAGGAGTTGAAGCCCATAAGAGCAGAAGAACTTCCTCTGAACGTGTTCTTCTTTGATAAAAAGAGAAAATAAAAGGGAGATTCGACTGCGAAGAAGTTCAAGGTCATGACCGATGAAAAAAATAAAAAGAATGAGCAATTCTCCATGGAGACCGCAGGAACGCTAGGAGCGTATGCATCGGCAAATCAGTTTTCAGTCGGATTGCTAAAAATCCAGCTCAAAAGGAAAAATCACTTGATCAAGACTCTTGAAGCCAGAGTAGCTTCGGCCACAGAAAATGCTAAAGGTCAGGTGAGTGGGGAGATAGAATTGGCCCGACTAGCAGATAAAAATGAAATAGAAGTGCTCAAAACCAAGCTGGAACAAGCACATCTAGTGGTCTGAGACGGTCGGATACAAGTGGAACAATAGAGGACTATGATTGTAGAGTTATAGTCTCAGGTAGAGATCGTTGAGAGCAGGATGATCGACATCGAGGGTTTTAAATCTCGAGTGATCGAGATTCGAAACAAGGTCTTTTCTGCACAACAGAGTTTGCTCGCCAAAGTGGGAGCGATCCGAGAAAATTGTCTGTTGATGCATCAGGTTTCCGAGAACCTGACTATGAGAGAGAGGGATGCAGAAGCGGCTTGGGTTGCCTTCCAGGAGGCGGTGATAGCCACGAACAATAGGGTTTTGACAGGTTCTCTCGGACTCGCCATCCTAGAAAAAACTAGAGGTAACATTTTTTTGAAGGATTGGGAGCATAACATTGCCCTGGGCAAGGAACAAGCCCAAAAGGTAACCAATTCATTAGAAGAAACCTTCAATTCTATAGATGGCGAGCTATTGGGTATGGACAGTGGAGGTGATGCAGAAACATTGATGCAAATGAATGTAAAACAGATCTCGCTTGATCTGAAAGAGAAGGATGAGAGAGATTCGGTCGATATCCCTCAGATAGATAGGGTGGACATGGCCCGAGTTGACAAGCACTTGATCCAGCCCATCGCGCAGCTAAGTGCCCTCGACATCATCAATGCACAAATGGGGGACAAGCTACAACAGTTAGCCCTAGAATGTTACTTCGTCGAGGCCAGCTGTCAAGCAGAACCTTCATGGCTCGTATCTCAACTTGTGGAAAGATGTATCACCTGCACCGAATCCGCACGAAGGCGATCACCTGGCATTAAGTGAAGACAGATTAGGGGATATGGAGCGATTTCTCTCTCCTCTGTCATAACTAAAATTTTTGCGACTATTGAGATTCTACCTGCTTTGCAGAAATTGTATAAATATACCCCAGAGAGAAATAACCAGGGCTGGACACTTTGAGATTTTGTATTAGAGTTTTTGCATTGAGATTTAATACAAGCAGATCCGAGATTCTCAATTCCGTCACTTTTGTATTACAAGTTTGCTTTCTTGTTCCTCATTTTTCAATTTCAATTCATATTCATAATTGATGTGCTTCATTATACTTTAGTACAACCACTACTATAACGAATAAATTTTGGGTTTTCTGTAATTTGTTTATTGCCTTTCCTCTGCACCATCTATCAGTTGTGTAAGACCAATCTACAGTTTCAGAATTATACATGTATTTTTTGTTACATCGGTTATTTTCTTACATATTTTCTTCTCCCGTTTACTTCGTGAGATTTTCCCCTGGTAGGAACCTGACACTGTAAACGGCTCTATGTTTTTCTCCCATCCCACCCCTTTATTTAAATACAGTATAGTTACAGGAATGAGCCTTAGATTTGCATCCATTGTTAATTCTGCAACCATAAACTCTCTTTTATAAGACTAAACTGAGACAACACTCAACCTTTCTTTAAAGTTCTCTTACCTGTGTTGTTCCCCCATGACAGTTCCCACACCAACTCAACCTAACGTTGAACCTGGATTATTGAACAAAACGCACATCACCTTAAACCTTTTCAACACTATCCTTAAAACAACAACTAATCGGGCCGAACTTGAACAATCATGGGCAGCCATTGAACAAGACATAAATATTCAGGAGCAGTTCGAAGCCAAACAACCCCAACGAAGAAATCCCCCTTAGATTCTTTCTCTGAGGTTGACACTTTCCCTTCTCCATATCCTAACCACTTTTGGATGCCTCGACATTGTACTTTTGAGCCTTAAGTATAAACTCAGGAACAACATCTTGCTGGCACCGTTGCCAGGGAACGAAGTTACGAAATCTTTTTCCCTGGGAAAACAACATTTGATCTTCGTTGAAAGTGTTACCCTTTGATAGTGAACAAATAGTACACACCTTTTAAGGCTTTTTATCTTTGACTTGGTGACTCCACGAAGAAAGAAACTGGCATTCAGTCGAAGGAATACCAGACAGAACCCAGATGGTGAGCTGATTACGCTAGTTATCGATCCTAAAAAAATTCTAAAGGCGAGAGGCTCTTTTAAGCCAACCACTGCAGTTTACCAGCTTGAAATCCCAACAATGAAGGTCGAGAGTCCTTCCAAACCCCTGACCTCATTCAATCCTTACTTTGATGCTAAACATTCAATGCCCTGTACTGAAATTGGGAGTGAGATTCATCCAACAGTCCCCTTGATACAGAGGGGAAAGGGCCCTTTTGAAGGTTCGTCGGCTTTTAAAACACCACCTTATCTTCAGTTGAATTTCCCGACTTCTCCAAATCCTGAAGAGTGTGTTACACACTCATTTCTCACACCCGTCGGTTTTCCCGATTCCATCTCTTGCAAGTCCGAGAAATCGACTCTTCACGTTCCTTATCCTTCCTCATCAGAGTCTCCTCTTAGCGAAGAAAATAGAAATCCCCTTTTATTTTTTGAAAACCCCCTTTATAACTTTCCACAAACAACGATGGCAGCCGCTGGAGGAGGAGGTGGAGGGTTTATAGGAGGAGGAGGAGGGTTTGGAGGAGGTGGAGGAGGTGTCCCTCTAGGAGGAGGTGGAGGAGGAGTCCCTCAAGGAGGAGGTGGAGATCAAGGGCCTTCCCCCCCTCCCAGAGTTTTTGTGAAAGTTGCATCCCGATATGCTCCTTTAGTGTTGCCCATCCCCCTACATGATCTTCCGAAAAACTATATAAAGAACTTACCGAAATTCAACGGGGACAGAGAGCTGACCGTTGTTGAACATATTAATTTTTTCGACCAATTCGTAGATCTTTGCGGTGTTGAGCACGAGGATGTATATTCGAGACTCCTTGTCCAAAATTTTGAAGGTTAGGTCCAAAATTGGTTTCGGAGCCTACCCGCAGCTTCTATCCCGTCATATGATGCTTTGGAAGATGCTTTCCTCAGACAATGGGGCGAGGGAAAAGACCATCTCTATTATCTAATCGAATTCGGGTCTTTGAAGAAAAAGAACTCAGAAATGGTCATGGAATTCATTCTGAGATTCAACAAACTGTACAATAAAATCCCAGCTGAAGTCAAACCATCTCAACCCATGGCCAAAGTGACTTTCGTCGGAGCTTTCGATCCGGATTTCTCATTACTTTTGCGAGAACGAAAGGGAGCCAACTTAAACCGTATGCAGGACGATGCGGTAGAGATAGAATCTAACATGATTGCTTCGGGTAAACTTAAGTCTAGAGTAGAGACTGGAAGCCGAGATACCAAGCGCTATAGAGAGCTAGTTGTCCCTTCAGGGTCTAATAGATCCTCAGACGATACGGTGGACGACATGGCTAGACTGATTAAAGAATTTTCAAATAAAATAACCCGGATGGAACTCGAACAAGCCAAGTCTGACTCTTACCCCAAAAAAGATTTCAGAAAAAATCAAAACCCTCCTAATCAACAAAGACCAATAAAAAAGGAAGATCAAAAAATACAAGTTCCCTTGAAGAATGAAAATTTTATAGGAGCTAACGATTTTCAAGACTTCGAAGATTCAAATAATGATGTCACAAACTTTGGTGATGACTGTAGTCAAGCTTACGAGCCTCCTTCGGACGAGACCCCACTACCCAACAACAAAACTAGAAGAGTAAGCGCTCAAGAGTCTAAGGTAGAAAAAGTTCAAACTCAAACGCAGCCAATCGAACCTGTAAACAAGGATACTTCTTCAACTAAGACCGTGAATGATAAATCTGTCCAGACGAATAAGTCAGAATGAAAGAATTTGGAAATCTCAACCGGACAAATAGACAAAGTAAATGGAGCGTTTGTTTTTGAAAATGAGTTAAACAAAATTAAGATACCAATCCCTTTGGTGGAATTAGCGAAAAACCCCTGTTATCGCAAACAAATTTCCAAAATGATTGGTTTCTCTGAACTAGAAAGCCAATCTGATGTTATAAACTTGGAATATGATAGACCTAACATCACTTTTGGGCCCCAATTTGAAGGGTCCAAAGACAACATTGCTCCCTTCTATATCACTCTGAATATACATGATCAGTTGTTGCATAATTGTATGTTAGACTCCGGAGCTTACCATAATGTTATTCCCAAGATTATAATGGAGAAGCTAAGTCTCCAGATCACAAGACCCTATGGAAATATGTACTCTTTTGATTAGAGGAAGGTTAAATGCATGGGGATGATAAAGGATCTCGTAGTTACCCTGGCGCAGGTCCCTGTTAAAAGTATCCTGATGGATGTGGCTATCGCTGATATTCCCCCTAAGTACGGCATGTTGTTATCTAGGTCATGGGGGGCCAATTTGGGGGGTTCTCTTTAGTTAGACATGACTTATGCCATAATCCCTGTGTTCGGTGGTCAGTTCACTCATTTATACAGAGAAACAAGATTAGCATATACGGTCAGTGATCCTCAAAACCCGCACAACTTCCCTATTTACATTGCGGACCAAGATCTGGGAAATTGCATCTTGTCTTTTGATAATGTTCTGGATGGTTTCCTGGAGAAAATTGATACAAAGAACGAAGAGTCAAACCCCATGACATAAGAACTGTGTAATATTGGTGTCTGGAAAATGTATTTTGACGGTGCTTCATCTTCTGAAGGGGATGGTGTTGGAGTACTTTTGGTGACACCTGAAGGTAAGTTCATTGTTCCTTTCTCCTATCATTTGCAGTGGGACATAGATTACACTAATAATGTATGTGAGTATGAAGCATTGATCTTAGGATTAGAGGCTGCCAAAAAATTAAATATAAAAAACTTAGAGGTATACGGTGACGCGGAATTAATAGTCAAACAAGTGAACCGACGGTATCTAGCCAGGCATCCCAGACTAAGAGCGTATAGAAATTGTACTTGGGACCTCATGGAAAATTTCTTCTCATCCATAAATATCCATTTCATCCCTCGTACCGAGAATCTACAAGTCGATGCATTGGCAAAAGCAGCTTCAACCTTTTCTCCTCCCACGATCTTCAAACTAAAGTATCACATTGAAATCAGGTACAAGCCTTCCATACCAGACAATATCTGACACTGGCAAGTCTTTGAATATGATGAACAAATTAAGAAGTTCCTTACAGAGTAGGCGAATTCTCAGAAACTCACGCTGACCAAGAAAACCAGAATGACTCCATGTGGATCATGCAAGAAGGAGAGGAACCTGAAGTTTTCTGAGAAAAAATTGTGGATCATCATATGTTGGTCCTTAAAAGCAATCAGATTCCCAAAGGATCGATTCCTTTGGAAATAAATTTTTATCAGAACAATGTATCTGTAAAGTCCACTTTGCAGCCCCAGCCAGAAGAGGTGGAAGACTGTGACATAGGGACCGAAAAAGAACCCCGGATGGTAAAAATATCAAAATTCTTCCCTCCCAAAATGAAAGTGAAGTACAAAGACTTACTCAGACAATATAAATATGTTTTCGCCTGGTCCTATGATGAATTGAAAACATATGACACTTCCATTATTGATCACAAGATACCTTTGAAACCTGGGTTCAAACCGTTTATGCAAAAGCTTAAGAAAATTAACCCCATTCTGTTACCCGTGATAGAAAAGGAAGTTAAAAAACTGTTGGATGCAAAAATAATCGTACCTTTGAGATACTCGGACTGGGTAGCTAACCTAGTTCCAGTCAAGAAAAAGAACGGGGAAATCAGACTGTGTGTTGATTTTTGAAACCTAAACAAGTCGTCTCTCAAAGATAATTACCCACTGCCCAAGATGGACCATATTTTAGAAAAGGTTGTTGGAGCTAATCGAATGTCAATGATAGATGGTTTCTCTGGTTATAACCAGATCGCTATGAATCAACAAGATAGGGAAAAGACTGCTTTCACCACGCCCTGGGGTACTTTCATGTACGACAAAATTCCTTTTGGTTTGATGAAAGCAGGGGCCACATTCCAACGAGCTATAGACATCGCTTTCGTGTGAGAAAGGAACAAGTTCGTAGTTATTTACCTCGATGACCTGACGGTTTTTTCTAAAACTGATGAAGAACATTTGATGCATCTGAAACAGACTTTCGAAAAGTGTCGCAGGTTTGGCCTATCCCTGAACCCCAAGAAATCTCATTTTTCTATGTGGGAAGGTAAGCTTATGGGCCATTTCATATCTAAGGAAGGAATCAGGGTTGATCCTAAGAGGATTGAAGCAATAGATACTATCACTATTCCGAGAAATATAAAAGAAATTCAATCATTCTTAGGAAAGATAAATTTTCTATGAAGGTTCATTCCCAATTTCAATGAGATTGTCAAACTGATTACAGGAATGTTGAAGAAGGATAGCGGGGTAAATTGGACCACCGAGTCCAGGGTGTCGTTCGCGCATATTAAAAAAGTTATAAGCGAGGCACCTATGTTAGCAAGTCTGGATTATTTGAAAGATTTTCTCATCTTCTCTTTTGCTTATGAACATACCATCGCCGTGGTACTCTTGCAGAAAAATGAAGAAGGGTTCAAACAGCCGATAGCATTTTTTAGCAAAATCCTCCAAGATGCAAAACTGAAATATGACATAATGGAAAAACAAGCATATGCAATGGTAAAAGCATTGAAAGCATTTAAAACCTATGTGTTTCATTAAAAAATAATCGCATATGTGCCCACCATTTCTGTAAAAGACATACTGATGCAGCCAGACAGTGACGGGAGAAGAGGGCGATGGCTCACTAAAATACAAGAGTTCGATCTAGAAGTCAAGCCGACTAAATTGATAAAGGGGCAGGGTATGGACAAACTCTTGGCTGAGTCGAATCTTAGAGCTCTGGATATTAATTGCCTGCAAGAAGAAGACAGAGACACACACTTGCACGAGCCAGATGACCAAACAGATCCAAGTAAGGTCGAGGAAAAGTTCATATTGTCGAGCTGGTATAAATACATAGTGTTCTACTTGTTGAACCTGAAATTCCCAAATGAATTATCACCCGCCAAATGCAGAACTTTAAAACTCCATGCTGTAAAATATTGCATGGCTGAAAATAAGCTATACTCGAAGGATCCACTCGGGTTCCTGCTAGTCTGTTTGGTTGAGTCGGAAACTCCACGGGTTATAGAGGAATTTCATGAAGGAGTCTATGGAGGAAACCATGCATGGAGAGCCATAGCCTATAATATTTTGAGGGCCAGATACTATTGGCCGAAACTATTTTCAGACGTCAATGCCAAAGTACGCGCATGCAACCCTTGTCAAATATTTGATGGTAAACAGAAACTCTTTGCACTACCACTCGTTCCAGTCAAAACCGAAGCTCCATTTCAACAATGGGGACTAGACTTCATAGGGGAAATTAATCCCCATTCTAGTGCTTAGCATAAGTGGATCTTAACAGCCACGGATTATTTTACTAAGTGGGTGGAAGCCATTCCAACCAAAAGGGCAACAGACTCGGTGATGATCGACTTCTTGGAAGATAATATCTTGTCAAGATTCGGATATCCCCAAAAGATTGTTACCGATAATACCCAGGCCTTCAAGTCCATGGATATGATTAGCTTCTGTCAAAAGTACAATATCATTCTCGGCCATTCCACTGCTTATTACCCCCAGGGAAATGGGTTGGCCGAATCATCCAAAAAGAGCCTGTTAAACATAATCAAGAAAGTACTGGATGAAAATAAAAGGTCCTGGCATGTCCACTTATAGTACGCATTATGGGAAAACCGCATCAACTCTAAGAGGTCTATCGTCATTTCCCCATTTCAAATGGTCTATGGGACAGAGGCGGTTCTACCTATAAACTTAGCACTGCTAGTAATGAAGTTATGGCAGGATCAAAATGAAGAACCCAACCATGTAACCAGGAGAATTAACCAGTTGATCAAGGTTCAACAGCATAGAGTGGAAGTTGATGAAAAAATGCAGAAGTACCCGGATGAAATGAAAGCATTGTTCGATCTCAAGGCAAAGGACAAGGAATTCCTTCCAGGTGACTTAGTACTAATATGGGATGCAAGAAAAGAGGAAGTCGTGAAGCATGGTAAATTTCACCACCTTTGGTATGGACCATTCAGGGTCTCGGCTCCAGAAGGGAAAAATTATTTCTTGCTGGAAAACATCGACGGAGAAGTCCTCAGCACCCCTGTCAATGGGCGATATCTGAAACATTACATGACATAAAAGTTGACACAAAAAAAAAATGTATATATATATATATATATTCATGTACATACGTGCATTTTTATTTAAAACATTACCCTTTGGTTTTCTGTTCACTTTCGTTCATAATTTTTAGACATATTACGAATAAAGTTCGCATTTGCGTTTTACAGGATTCCAGCTGATTGCAAAGCTAGCGGGAAGATTAATTCGCAAAGCAGTGTCAGAAATAAATCGGCATAAAACAGGTGATACCTAAAAGTAGCTTCGTAATGCACAAGAAATTGAAAAGGAAAGGTAAAGGTGGGCTTTCTCAATACACATGTCATGAAAGACTCTCAAAATTAAACCAAGGTAATATCATTCCAGTTGCAATATCGACTAAATTGTTAGATAACAGGATTATTGCTTGGCTTGATAACCTTTGATTTAAAATAATTTGAATAATACACTAAATCTAAAAGCAGCCTATCAAAAGTAACCGTCCCCAAAGAGATCTACAAGAGTCGGTCCTGAACTATTTTGACCTTCTACATTTTCAATCGATGAATCGTTGCCTTGTATCATGCCTATTTTCGGGTCTAACCTTTGACAAGCTGCCATCTTTCATTTTGTTACGAAGGAATAAAAGTTTTTGTTTTAGCCTCCTGAGTCTCAAAACAGATTGTGGAAAGAAAGCGAGTCTCCACACCTACTTGATCCCCTGCTAAGAGAAGGAACGTTTCAAGCGATCCTAACCTTCCTAGGTTTTTCAACAACATCGGAAGAATCAAAGCTTGCTCAAACAGGATGCCCCTTAAAAAAAATTATTTTCCTTGTCTCCCTAAGAACGAAGGTGTTGTGAAGGTCAAGGGAAGATTGGTACCAAGTAATCAAAGTAAGTTGACAGACCTCTGATGCAAAATATTACACAGATATCAGCCCTAATACAAACTGATTACCCCCATCTTCGCGCTCAAAAAAATAAATTATAGATGGGTGGTGAAAGGAAATTCAGAAATGATTTCCCCCACCTAGTCTAGGAAGACGATGAAAGGAAATTCAGAAATTATTGCCTTCATCTTAGCATTTAAATGCATAAATAATTTCTGAAGTGGTGAAAGGAAATTCAGTAAAAAGGGCCAGATAACTTCACCAGGGTACTGAACAGGCTCGCTGGAAGTGAAGCAATGTCTGAGATATCTGTAAGGCTTTCATACATGAATATCACTCTACTCTGGTAACCTATGCTTTCTAAAAACATGATCCACATCCCAAATTCAGACGGGACTTCCTGATTTAAAAACATATACTCTCATTCTTTTGATGCAAGCTGAGAGCCACAAGAGTTGTTGGGTCTCCTAGGGTCGTTTCGACTGTCTTAAAACATACCTAAAGTTAGTAGTGGGAAAGGGAAAATTGTGAAAGGGACTACAACTGTGTTGAAAAGAATATCTGATTTTGAAAAAATTCTCGAGGTAAAGAACGGAGTATTTTCCCCCCCTTCGATCCTTTTTCCTTGGAATTTTTCTGCCCGATTGAGTTTTTGACTCCATTTACCCAATATTGGCACATGGTCTACTATTCTTCCCGCCTCACAGGAAGGCGGGATCCCTAGTTGGAGCCTATGTTGGAGCCGCCTTTGTTTTTTGGCCTGTCACAATTTTCAAATTTGATACTTGAAATCTAAAGTTGATTTTCTTTTTTCTTCCGAGATGATGAGACCTATGAAACCTTGTCACGTAAGCAGTGATGCTTTTCTACTCTCTAAACAAGTCCTCTTTCGTAAGAATGTTCGCTCCCTTTTTGTTTTGCTTCAGGATCCCGCAAGTCGAATGCTATAACCCATGAATTCACACGTCCCGAGTCATGAAACGACGAAGTCGTTTTAAAATTTTCACTCAAGACAGTAACCAGGGTAAAATCTTTTAACTCAATGATTAGACGTCGTCGGGGTTTCACGCCTCGGCGTTTGCCAAGTTTGAATTTTCATTTTTACATCTCCGAGAGCCAAGAACACGAGGTTCTTTCAGGCTAACCCTGGTCAAGGATTAAAGGAAAAAAGGCTAACCATGGTTAAAATCTGTTCTCGACGTTTCGTCACTCGGCACTATCTTTTCGAAAGTTACGGCATCTAAAACCCCGACTCACGAAGTCGCGACGTAATTATAGCATGACTAATTAATCGCCTAATCTAAGATTTTCTTCCCCTTAATTGAGTCTTAATTATCGCCATCTCGCGGTTTCGCAACTCGGCATACTAATCTCCCAGAAACTTGTCTTCGAAGTTCCGAGTTGCAATATGGCGAATAAATTGATTATAAAATTAATGATGCTCCAAATCGCAATTACTATTAATTAAGCCAAATTCGGTCCTCGCGACCTCGCGAGTTGGGGACTCAAAATGTTAAAAGAAAATACACGAAGTAGTGAACGGCGAGAAATTGATTAACGTTGGTAAGATTTGATAATTTAAGATAAGGTAAGATATATCCCGTGTCCCGAGTCTTGCACGTGTCCCAAGGTAGCCATCTCTCTCCCTACTTCGACTAACTGTAAAACCGCCAAAAATTTATGACATTTATGGAAAAATAGGGTAGATCCACGCATATAAGATCGGATTTTACTCAATAATTTCATTTCTAATTACAATTGGACAAGCTTATTTCAAAAAGTATCAAATTTTCAAATATATATAAGAGTTTTCATTTTATTATAACGAACGCATTTTCATAAGCACGCAGAGCTCGTCATTTTTGAGTGAACTAATTTTTGCATGTATATGCAGTTCTATCGCAGAAGAGCGAAAAACGCAAGCTTCAGCTATGGCTCCACAGAAAGCAACAAAGGCGAATGTCGAGGTCGCAGAACAAGGCTTAGATAATGTCTCCGAAACTTCACCCCACAGTGTTGACTCGGTCCCTAGCTGGTTGTTTGTTTCAGACATTCTCCAATCGGAGTTGGTGAATTATTTAGACTCAGACGACCATGAAAAGGATGAACTGAACACCAAATACAAGATAGTTGTTCAATCTGGGATGCACAGGGTAGAAACCAGACCACGGTTACTCCCATATTATGATATGATCCGATGGGCATTGGATCACATAGACCTACCCACCAGAACTATCATGAACGACCAGCGGGTCACGGTCGGGACTTTTAGGCCGAAGCATATCCAAACCATGTATAAGCTCCCGATGACATATGAATACATGTATGGTGCTGAATTCCTGGAGGAATTCAAAGAGAAGGAGTGCACAGAATATGATAAAACCATGCCCAGTTTGATAAAGGATTGGGTTTCACACTCCGCGAAATTCAGAGAAAATGACCAGGGCGTTTATTCAATCGCTTCACTGGAGCCACAGTATAAGTATGTGGCAATGATGACATGCCGACTATTTGGGAGGGACGACACGTCGCATTTCTTCATTGCGTGGGTACCTCTCATGTTTCGGGTCGCAGAAGGTTGCTCATTTAACTGGGCAAAGATACTCTCAGACAGTTTGGCCAACCGGGTCACAGAGTATCGGGAGCAGAAGGAAAGTAGGAGACCATCCTCATTTTTCATGTCTGCATATATTATGGAAGTGGTATGTTCCATGACACCATTCCCCTTGATGAGCTGGGCTTGGAATCCAGCCCAAGAAAAACCCGTACATGTGTATCACGACAAGCTGTGGGAAAATAAAGCGGACAATTTTATATACGAAATTTTCAACAGGGTGATGGTGCCCCTGCATATCGCCTTTTTTGGTCACCCATCACCTTGTATCTCGGACAACATCACTGCAAATTTGAGTGGTATAGAGGACTGGTACGTGGAGGCAGAGTTCTCCTACTTCAGAGTGTTTGGGGTCGTTGTTCCCCCGCTTGCACTACCATTGTTCAACCCCGACAAGCTAGCTTGTTGCGAGGTCGCCCAACAAACAGTGATTGGCGGGGTGAGTAAAGAACTCAAATAATATTCAAAGAAGGTGTGGCCGTCTTTTCTCATTTGGATAAATTCTAATTCTTTATTGGATTTCGGGCATGCCAAAGCTGAGGCTGCAGCCCTGGAAGACCTGAATTTGGTCTCCATCGAGTATAAAAAACATGATCCTCAAAAAATCGTGAGCAACCATTTAGCTAATTGTGGGCTAAGGAGGTTTGAACATGAGTTTTCACCCCTGGATGATGTTTTCCGAGGGGCGAGGTATTATGAGGAAGTTTTGGCTTGGATCTGATCCTTAGCACTCGAAGACGCAGCCTCTGTATTGAAATTTCAGGAACACAGACAACGTTGTCTCCACGCTGTGTTGAGAGGAGGGAGTCTGGGCGTGTCCGAGACGGAACTGAAGGATACCGAAGGCCCTAAAGATACAGCTCTTGATTCAGGAAAATGCCAGGACAAGAGGAATCAAACAAAGAAGCCCGAAGCATAAGAACAGACTTCGGATCCGCCAAAGAGAAAGAATCTGGAAGCCGAGACAAAGACCCCGGAATCTCCAAAGAAGCAGAACCTGGCTGACACTCCAGGAAAATTAGCGAAACAAATTGGGGAACCCATTACTTCTGTCACCCCCTTACAGTCGACGCAGGGGAATATCGAAGAGGGATCGATATTTAATGAGGAGCTGAAGCCCATAAGAGTAGAAGAACTTCCTTCGAACGAGTTCTTCTTTGATAAAAAAAGAAAAGAGGTAGTAAAAAGGGAATTCTACCAGGAGGGAGAGTCGACTGCGAAGAAGTTCAAGGTCATGACCGATGAAAAAAATAAAAAGAATGAGCAATTCACCACGAAGATCGCAAGAACGCTAGGATCGCATGCATCTGCGAATCAGTTTGCGGTCAGATTGCTAAAAAAATAGCTCAAAAGGAAAAATCCCCTGATGAAGACTCTCGAAGCTAGAGTAGCTTCGGCCATAGAAAATGCTAAAGGTCAGGTGAGCGGGGAGATAGAATTGGCCCGACTAGTGGATAAAAATGAAATAGAAGTGCTCAAAACCAAGCTGGAACAAGCACATCTAGTGGTCTGAGACGGTCGGATACAGGCGGGTCAACAGAGGACAATGATTGCAGAGTTGCAGGCTCAGGTAGAGATCGTTGAAAGCAGGATGATCGACATCAAGGGTTTTAAATCTCGAGCGATCGAGATTCGGAACAGGGTCTTTTCTGCACAACAGCGTTTTGTCGCCAAAGTGGGAGCGATCCGAGAGAATTTTCTGTTGATGCATCAGGTTTCCGAGAACCTGACTGTCAGAGAGAGGAATGCAAAAGTAGCTCGGGTCGCCTTCCAGGAGGCGGTGATAGCCACAAACAACAGGGTTTCAGCAGGTTCTCCCGGACTCGCCATCCCTGAACAAACTAGAGGTAACATTTTTTTGAAGGATTGGGAGCATAACATTTCCTTGGGCAAGGAACAAGCCCAAAAGGTAATCAATTCATTAGAAGAAACCTTCAATTCTATAGATGGTGAGCTGTTGGGTATGGACAGTGGAGGCGATGCAGAAACATTGATGAAAATGAATGTAGAACAGATCTCGCTTGATCTGAAAGAGAAGGATGAGAGAGATTCAGTTGATATCTCTCAGATAGATAGGGTGGACATGGCCTGAGTTGAAAAGCACTTGATCTAGCCCAACGTGCAGCTAAGTGCCCTCGACATCATCGATGCACAAATGGGGGACAAGCTGCAGCAGTTAGCCCTAGTATGTTACTTCGTCGAGGCTAGTTGTCAAGCGGAACCTTCATGACTTGTATCTCAACTTGTGGAAAGATGTATCACCTTCACCGAGTCCACGCGAAGGCGAGCACCTGGCACTAAGTGAAGATAGATTAGGGGAGATGGAGTGATTTCTCTCTCCTCTGTCATAACTGATATTTTTGCGACTATTGAGATTCTACCTGCTTTGCAGAAATTGTATAAATATAACCCAGAGAGAAATAACCAGGGTTGGACCCTTTGAGATTTTGTAATAGAGTTTTTGCATTGAGATTTAATACAAGCAGATCTGAGATTCTCAATTCTGTCACTTCTGTATTACAAGTTTGCTTTCTTGTTCCTCATTTTTCAATTTCAATTCACATTCATAATTGATGTGCTTCGTTATACTTTAGTACTACCACTACTATAACGAATAAATTTTGGGTTTTCTGTAATTTTTTTATTGCCTTTCCTCTGCACCAGCTATCAGCTGTGTAAGACCAATCTACAGTTTTGGAATTCTACATGTATTTTTTGTTACATCGGTTATTTTCTTACATATTTTCTTCTCACGTTTACTTCGTGAGATTTTCCCTTGGTAGGAACCTGACACTTTAAACGGCTCTATGTTTTTCTCCCATCCCGCCCCTTTATTTAAATATAATACATTTACGGGAACGAGCCTTAGATTTGCGTCCATTGTTAATTCTACAACCGTAAACTCTCTTTTATAAGACTAAACTGAGACAGCACTCAACCTTTCTTTAAAGTTCTCTTACCTGTGTTGTTCCCCCATGACAATTCCCACACCAACTCAACCTAACGTTGAACCCAGATTATTGAACCAAACGCACATCACCTTAAACCTTTTCAACACTATCCTTAAAAAAGAAACTAACCGGGCCGAACTTGAACAATCATCGGCAGCCATTGAACAAGACATAACTATTCAGGAGCAGTTCGAAGCCAGACAACCCCAACGAAGAAATCTCCCTTAGATTCTTTCTCCGAAGGTTGACACTTTCCCTTCTCCATATCCTAACCACTTTCGGATGCCTCAACACTGTACTTTTGAGCCTTAAGTACAGACTCTGGAACAACATATTTCTGGCACCGTTGCTGGGGAACGAAGTTACGAAATCTTTTTCCCTGGGAAAACGACATTTGATCTTCGTTGAAAGTGTTACCCTTTGATAGTGAACAAAGAGTACACACCTTTTAAGGATTTTTATCTTTCACTTAGTGACTCCACGAAGAAAGAAACTGGCATTCAGTCGAAGGAATACCAGACAGAACCCAGATGGTGAGATAATTACGCCAGTTACCGATACTAAAAAAATTCTAAAGGCGAGAGGCTCTTTTAAGCCAACCGCTACAGTTTACCAGTTTGAAATCCCATCACCGAAGGTCAAGAGTCCTTTTGAACCCTCGACCTCACTCAATCCTTACTTTGACGCTAAACATTCAACGCCCTGTACCAAAATTGGGAGTGAGATTCATCCAACAGTCCCCTTGATACAAAGGGGAAAGGGCCCTTTTGAAGGTTCGTCGGCTTTTAAAACACCACCTTATCTTCAGTTGAATTTTCCAACTTCTCCAAATCATGAAGAGTGTGTTACACAATCGTTTCTCACACCCATCGGTTTTCCCGATTCCGTCTCTTCCAAGTCTAAGGAACCGACTCCTTGTGTTCCTTATCCTTCCTCATCAGAGTCTCCTCTTAGCAAATAAAATAGAAATCCCCTTTTATTTTTTGAAAACCCCCTTTATAAATTTCCACAAACAACGATGGCAACCGCCAGAGGAGGAGGTGGAGGGTTTATAGGAGGAGGAGGAGGGTTTGGAGGAGGTGGAGGAGGTGTCCCTCTAGGAGGAGGTGGAGGAGGAGTCCCTCAAGGAGGAGGTGGAGGTCAAGGGCCTCCCCCCCCTCCCAGATTTTTTGTGAAAGTTGCAGCCTGATACGCTGCTTTAGTGTTGCCCATTCTCCTACACGATCTTCTGGAAAACTATATAAAGAACTTACCGAAATTCAACGGGGAGGGAGAGTTGACCACTGTTGAACATATTAATTTTTTCAACCAATTCGTAGATCTCTGCGGTGCCGAGCACGAGGATGTATATTCGAGACTCCTTGTCCAAAATTTTGAAGGTCAGGTCCGAACTTGGTTTCGGAGCCTACCCGCAGCTTCTATCCCGTCATATGATGCTTTGGAAGATGCTTTCCTCAGACAATGGGGGGAGAGAAAAGACAATCTCCATTATCTAACCAAATTCGAGTCTTTGAAGAAAAAGAAATCAGAAACAGTCATGAAATTCATTATGAGATTCAACAAACTATACAATAAAATCCTAGCTGAAGTCAAACAATCTCAACCTGCGGCCAAAGTGAATTTCGCCGGAGCTTTCGAGCCATATTTCGCATTAATTTTGCGAGAACGAAGGGGAGCCACCTTAAACCGTATGCAGGACGATGTGGTAGAGATAGAATATAACATGATGGCTTCGGGTAAACTTAAGGCTAAAGTAGAGACTGGAAGCCAAGATACCAAGCACTATAGAGAGCTAGCTGGCCCTTCAGGGTCCAATAGATCCTCAGACGATAGGGTGGACGACATGGCTAGAGTGATTAAAGAATTGTCAAATAAAATAACCCGGATGGAACTCGAACAATCCAAGTCTGACTCTTACCCCAAAAAAGATTTTAGAAAAAATCAAAACCCTCCTAATCAACAAAGACCAATAAAAAAGGAAGATCAAAAAATACAAGTTCCCTTGAAGAATGAAAATTTTATAAGAGCTAACAATTTTCAAGACTTCAAAGATTCAGATAATGATGTCACGAACTTTGGTGATGACTGTAGTCAAAAAAATCTGACTCGCGAAGACTATGAAAAGTCTCTAAATGTGTCGGAGAGGCCAAATGAGAGCGAAGAGGGTGAGCACACTGAGAACCGTGAATCCCAACCAGAAACTGAGACAATGATAGCTGATTTTCAACCAAGGTACAACCTAAGATCTAAGAATAAACCTACCTCAACAATTCAACCCAAGAAAATCCTTCAGAGAGGTCAAGCTTCCGAGCCTCCTTCGGACGAGACCCCACTACCCAACAACAAAACTAGAAGAGTAAGCGCTCAAGAGTATGAGGTAGAAAAAGTTGGAACTCAAACGCAGCCAATCGAACCTGTAAACAAAGATACTTCTTCAAATAAGACCATGAATGATAAATCTGTCCAGACGAATAAGTCAGAAAGAAAGAATTCAGAAATCTCAACCGGACAAATAGACAAAGTAAATGGAGCATTCAGTTTTGAAAATGAGTTAAACAAAATTAATATACCAATCCCTTTGGTGGAATTAGCAAAAAACCCCTGTTATCGCAAACAAATTTCCAAAATGATAGGTGTCTCTGAACTAGAAAGCCAATCTGATGTTATAAACTTGGAAGATGATATACCTAACATCACTTTTGGGCCCCACTTTGAAGGGTCCAAAGACAACATCGCTCCCTTCTATATCACTCTGAATATACATGATCAGTTGTTGCATAATTGTATGTTAGACTCTGGAGCTTCCCATAATGTTATGCCCAAGATTATAATGGAGAAGCTAGGTCTCCAGATCACAAGACCCTATGAAAATCTATACTCTTTTGATTTGAGGAAGGTTAAATGCATGGGGATGATAAAGGATCTGGGAGTTACCCTGGCGCAAGTCCCTGTTAAAAGTATCCTGATGGATGTGGTTATCACCGATATTCCCCCTAAGTATGACAAGTTGTTATCTAGGTCATGGGAGGCCAAGTTGGGGGGTTCTCTTCAATTATACATGACTTATGCCACAATCCCTGTGTTCGATGGTCAGTTCACTCGTTTATACAGAGAAACAAGATTAGTGTATACGGTCAGTGACCCTCAAAACTCGCACAACTTCCCTATTTACATTGCGGAACAAGATCTGGGAAATTGCATCTTGTCTTTTGATAATGGTCTGGATGGTTGCCTGGAGGAAATTTATACAAATCACGAAGAGTAAAACCCCATGACAGAAGAACTATGTAATACAGGTGTCTGGAAAATGTATTTTGATGGTGCTTCGTCTTCTGAAGGGGCTGGTGTTGGAGTACTTTTGGTGGCACCTGAAGGTAATTTCATTGTTCCTTTCTCCTATCATTTGCAGTGGGACATAGATTACACTAATAACATATGTGAGTATGAAGCATTGATCTTAGGATTAGAGGCTACCAAAAAATTAAATATAAAAAACTTGGAGGTATACGGTGACGCGGAATTAATAGTCAGACAAGTGAACCGAAAGTATCTAGCCAGGCATCCCAAACTAAGAGCGTATATAAATTGTACTTGGGACCTCATGTAAAATTTCTTATCATCCATAAATATCCATTTCATCCCTCGTACCGAGAATCTACAAGCCGATGCATTGGCAAAATCAACTTCAACCTTTTCTCCTCCCACGACCTTCAAACTAAAGTATCACATTGAAATCAAGTACAAGCCTTGCATACCAGACAATATCCGACACTGGAAAGTCTTTGAATATGATGAACAAATTAAGAATTTCCTTACAATAGTAGGTGAATTCTTAGAAACTCATGCTAACCAAGAAAACCGGAATGACTCCATGTGGATCATGCAAGAAGGAGAGGAACCTGAAGTTTTCCGAGAAAAAATTGTGGATCATCGTATGTTGGTCCTTAAAAGCAATCAGATTCCCAAAGGATTGATTCCTTTGGAAAGACTTTTTGATCAGAACGATGTACCTATAAAGTCCACTTTGCATCCCCAGCTAGAAGAGGTGGAGGAATGTGACATAGGGACCGAAAAAGAACCCCGGATGGTAAAAATATCGAAATTCCTCCCTCCCAAAACAAAAGTGAAGTACAAAGACTTACTCAGACAATATAAAAATGTTTTCTCCTGGTCCTATGATGAATTGAAAACATATGACACTTCCATTATTGATCACAAGATACCTTTGAAACCTAGGGTCAAACCGTTTAGGCAAAAGCTTAGGCAAATTAACCCCATTTTGTTACTCGTGATAGAAAAGGAAGTTAAAAAAATCTTGGACGCAAAAAAAATCGTACCTTTGAGATACTCAAACTGGGTAGCTAAACTAGTCCAGTCAGGAAAAAGAACGGGGAAATCAGACTGTGTGTTGATTTTCGAAACCTAAACAAGTCGTCTCTCAAAGATAATTACCCACTGCCCAAGATGGACCATATTTTAGAAAAGGTTTTCGGAGCTAATCGAATGTCAATGATAGATGGTTTCTCTAGTTATAATCAGATCACTATGAATGAACAAGAAAGGGAAAAGACTGCTTTCACCATGCCCTGGGGTACTTTCATGTATGACAAAATGCCTTTTGGTTTGATGAATGCAAGGGTCACTTTCCAGCAAGCTATGGACATCGCTTTTGTGGGATAAAGGGACAAGTTCGTAGTTATTTACCTCGATGACCTGACGGTTTTTTCTAAAACTTATGAAGAACATTTGATGCATCTGAAACAGACTTTCGAAAAGTGTCGCAGGTTTGGCCTATCCCTGAACCCCAAGAAATCTCATTTCGCTAAGCGGGAAGGTAATATTTTGGGCCATGTAGTATATAAGGAAGGAATCGGGGTTGATCCTAAGAGGATTGAAGCAATAGATACTATCAGTATTCCGAGAAATATAAAATAAATTCAATCATTCTTAGGAAAGATAAATTTTCTATGAAGGTTCATTCCCAATTTCACTGAGATTGTCAAACTGATTACAGGAATGTTGAAGAAGGATAGCGGTGTAAATTGGACCACCGAGGCTAGGGCGTCGTTTGTGCATATTAAAAAATTTATAAGAGAGGCACATGTGTTAGCAAGTCTGGATTATTTGAAATATTTTCTCATCTTCTCTTTTGCTTCTGAACATACCATCGTCGCGGTACTCTTGCAGAAAAATGAAGAAGGGTTCGAACAGTCGATAGCATTTTTTAGCAAAAGCCTCTGAGATACAGAAATGAAATATGACATAATGGAAAAACAAGCATACGCAATGGTAAAAGCATTGAAAGCATTTAGAACCTATGTTCTTCATTCAAAAATAATCGCGTATGTGCCCACCAGTTCTGTAAAAGACATATTGATGCAGCCAGAAAATGACGGGAGAAGAGGGTGATGGATCGCTAAAATACAAGAGTTTGATCTGGAATTCAAGATGACTAAATTGATAAAGGGGCAGGGTCTGGCCAAACTCTTGGCTGAGTCGAATCTTAGAGCTCTGGATATTAATTTCCTGCAAGAAGTAGACGGAGACACACACCTGCACGAGCCAGATGACCAAACAGATCTAAGTAAGGTCGAGGAAAAGTTCATATTGTCGAGTTGGTATAAATATATAGTGTTCTACTTGTTGAACTTGAAATGCCCAAATGAATTATCACTCGCCAAATGCAGAACTTTAAAACTCCATGCTGTAAAATATTGCATCGCTGAAAATCAGCTATACTGGAAGGATCCACTCAGGTTCCTGCTAGTCTATTTGGTTGAGTCAGAAACTCCACGGGTTATAGAGGAATTTCATGAAGGAGTCTGTGGAGGACACCATGCATGGAGAGCCACAGCCTATAATATTTTGAGGGCCAGATACTATTGGCTGAAACTATTTTCAGACGTCAATGCCAAAGTACGTGCATGCAACCCTTGTCAAATATTCGCTCGTAAACAGAAACTCCCTGCACTACCACTCGTTCCAATAAAAAACGAAGCTCCATTTCAACAATGGGAACTAGACTTCATAGGGGAAATTAATCCCCATTCCAGTGCGCAGCATAAGTGGATCTTAACAGCCATGGATTATTTTACTAAGTGGGTGGAAGCCATTCCAACCAAAAGGGCAACAGACTCGGTGGTGATCGACTTCTTGGAAGATAATGCCTTTTCAAGATTCGGGTGTCCTTGAAATATTGTTACCGATAATGCCCAGGCCTTCAAGTCCATGGCTATGATCAGCTTATGTCAGAAGTACAATATCGTTCTCGGCCATTCCACTGCTTATTACCCCCAGGGAAACGGGTTGGCCAAATCATCCAACAAGAGCCTGGTAAACATAATCAAGAAAGTACTGGATGAAAATAAAAGGTCTTGGCATGTTCACTTGAGGTACGCATTATGGGCAAACCGCATCAGCACTAAAAGGTCTATCGACATTTCCCTGTTTCAAATGGTCTATGGGACAGAGGCGGTTCTACTTATAAACTTAGCGCTGCCAGTAATGAAGTTATGGCAGGATCAAAACGAAGAACCCAACCATGTAACCAGGAGAATTAACCAGTTGATTGAGGTTCAACAGCATAGAGTGGAAGTTGATGAAAAAATGCAGAAGTACCAGGATGAAATGAAAGCATTGTTTGATCTCAAGGAAAAGGACAGGGAATTCCTTCCAGGTGACTTAGTACTAATATGGGATGCAAGAAAAGAGGAAGCTGCGAAGCATGATAAATTTGACCACCTTTGGTATGGACCATTCAGGGTCTCGGCTCCAGAAGGGAAAAAATCTTTCTTGCTGGAAAACATCGACGGAGAAGTCCTCAGCGCCCCTGTCAACGGGCGATATCTGAAACATTACATGACATAAAAGTTTCCACAAAAAAAAAATGTGTGTATATATATATATATATATATATATATATATATATATTCGTGTACATACATGCATTTTTATTTAAAACATTACCCTTTGGTTTTCTGTTCAGTTTTGTTAATAATTTTTAGACATATTATGAATAAAGTTCGCATTTTCTTTTTACAGGATTCCAGCTAATTGCAAAGCTAGCGGGAGGATTAATTCGCAAAGCAATGTCAAAAATAAATCGGCATAAAACAGGTGATACCTAAAAGTAGCTTCGTAATGCACAAGAAATTGAAAAGGAAAGGTAAAGGTGGGCTTTCTCAATACACATGTCATGAAAGACTGTCAAAATTAAACCAAGGTAATATCATTCCAGTTGCAATATCGGCTAAATTGTTAGATAACAGGATTATTGCTTGGCTTGATAACCTTTGATTTAAAATAATTTGAATAATACACTAAATCTAAAAGYAGTATGTCAAAAGTAACCGTCCCCAAAGAGATYTACAAGAGCCGGTCCTGAACTAYTTTGACCTTCTGCATTTTCAATCGATGAATCRTTGCCTTGTATCATGCCTGCTTTTGGCTCTAACCTTTGACAAGCTGCCATCTTTCATTTCGTTACGATGGAATAAAAGTTTTCRTTTTAGCCTCTTGAATCTCAAAACARATTGTGGAAAGAAAGAGGGTCTCCACACCTACTTGATCCCCTTCTAAGCAAAGGAACGTTTCAAGCGATCCTAACCTTCCTAGGTTTTTCAACAACATCGGAAGAATCAAAGCTTGCTCAAACAAGATGCCCCTTAAAAAAAAATATTTTCCCTGTCTCCCTAAGAATGAAGGTGTTGTGAAGGTCAAGGGAAGATTGGTACCGAGTAATCAAAGTAAGTTGACAGACCTCTGATGCAAAATATTACACAGATATCAGCCCTAATACAAACTGATTGCCCCCATCTTCGCACTCAAAAAAATAAATTATAGACGGGTGGTGAAAGGAAATTCAGAAATGATTGCCCCCACCTAGTCCAGAAAGACGATGAAATGAAATTCAAAAATGATTGCCCTCATATTATCATTTAAATGCATAAATAATTTCTGAAGCGGTGAAAGGAAATTCAGTAAAAAGGGCCAGATAACTTCACCGGGGTAATGAACAGGCTCGCTGGCAGTGAAGCAATGTCTGAGATATCTGTAAGGCTGTTATACATGAATATCACTCTACTCTGGTAACCTATGCTTTCTAAAAACCTGATCCACATCCCAAATTCAGACGGGACTTCCCGATTTAAAAACATATAATCTCATTCTTTTGATGCAAGCCGAGAACCATAAGAGTTGTTGGGTCTCCTAGGGTTGTTTCGACTGTCTTAAAACATACCTAAAGTTAGTAGTGGGAAAGGGAAAATTGTGAAAGGGACTACAGCTGTGTTGAAAAGAATATCTGATTTTGAAAAAATTCTCGAGGTAAAGAACGGAGTATTTTCCCCCCCTTCGATCCTTTTTCCTTGGAATTTTTCCGCCCGATTGAGTTTTTGACTCCATTTACCCAATATTGGCACGTGGTCTACTGTTCTTCCCACCTCATAGGAGGCGGGATCCCTAGTTGGAGCCTATGTTGGAGCTGCCTTTGTTTTTTGGCCTGTCACAATCTTCAAATTTGATACTTGAAATCTAAAGTTGATTTTCTTTTTTCTTCCAAGATGACGAGACCTCTGAAAACTTGTCATGTAATTAGCGATGCTTTTATACTCTCTAAACAAGTCCGCTTTTGTAAGAATGTTCGCTCCCTTTTTGTTTTACTTCGGGATCTCGCAAGTCGGATGCTATAATCCATGAATTCACACATCCCGAGTCACGAAACGGTGAATTCATTTTAAAATTTTCACTCAAGACAGTAACCAAGGTAAAATCTTTTAACTCAGTTATTAGACGTCGTCGGGGTTTAATGCCTCAGCGTTCGCCAAGTTCGAATTTTCATTTTTACAGCTCCAAGAGCCGAGAACATGAGGTTCTTTCGGGCTAACCCTGGTCAAGGATTAAAGGAAAAAAGGCTAACCATGGTTAAAATCTGTTCTCGGCGTTTCGCCACTCAGCACTATCTTTTCGAAAGTTACGGCGTCTAAAACCCCGACTCACGAAGTCGCGACGTAATTATAGCATGATTAATTAATCGCCTAATCTAAGATTTTCTTCCCCTTAATTGAGTCTTAATTATCGCCATCTCGCGGTTTCGCGACTCGGCATACTAATCTCCCAGAAACTTGTCTTCGAAGTTCCGAGTTGCGATATGGCGAATAAATTGATTATAAAATTAATGATGCTCGATTACTGTTAATTAAGCCAAAGTCGATCCTCGCGACCTCGCGAGTTGGGGACTCAAAATGTTAAAAGAAAATACATGAAGTAGCGAATGGCGAGAAATTGATTAACGTTGGTAAGATTTGATAATTTAAGATAAGGCAAGAGATATCCCGCACTCCGAGGCCTGCATGTTTCTCGAGGTAGCCATCTCTCTCCCTACTTCGACTGACTATCAAACCACCAGAAATTTATGACATTTATGGAAAAATAGGGTATATCCACGCATATAAGATCAGATTTTACGCAATAAATTTGTTTATAGTTACGATTGGACAGGCTTATTTCGAAAAGTACCGAATTTTCAAATATATATAAGAGTTTTTATTTTATTATAACGAACGCATTTTCATAAGCATGCAGAGCTCATCATTTCCGAGTGAACTAATTTCTGCATGTATACGCAATTCTATCGCAGAAGGGTTAAAATGCAAGCTTCAGCTATGGCTCCACGGAAAGCAGCAAAGGCGAATGTTGAGGTCGCAGGACAAGGCTTAGATAATGTCTCCGACACTTCACCCCAGAGTGTCAACTCGGTCCCTAGCTGGTCGTTTGTTTCAGACATTCTGCAATCGGAGTTGATGAATTATTCAGACTCAGACTACAATGAAAAGGACGACCTGAACACCAAATATAATATAGTTGTTCAATCTGGGATGCACAGGGTAGCAACCAGACCATGGTTGCTCCCATATTATGATATGATCCAATGGGCGTTGGATCACATAGACCCACCCATGTATAAGCTCCCGACGACATCTGAATACATGTATGGTGCTGAATTCCTAAAGGAGTTCAAAGAGAAGGAGTGCACAGAATATGATAAAACCATGCCCAGTTTGATAAAGGATTAGGTTTCGCGCTCCACGAAATTTAGAGCAAATGACCAGGGCGTTTATTTAATCGCTTCGCTGGAGCCACAGTATAAGTATGTGGCAATGATGACATGTCGACTATTTTGGAGGGAGGACACATCACATTTCTTCATTGCATGGGTACCTCTCATGTTTCGGGTCGCAGAAGGTTGCTCATTTAACTGGGCAAAGATACTCTTGGACAGTTTGGCCAACCGGGTCACAGAGTATCGGGATCAGAAGACAAGTGGGATACCATCCTCATTTTTCATGTCTGCATATATTATGGACATGGTATGTTCCATGACACCATTCCCCTTGATGAGCTAGGCTTGGAATCCAGCCCAAGAAAAACCCGTACATGTGTATCACGAGAAGCTGTGGGAAAATAAAGCGGACAATTTTATATATGAAATTTTCAACTGGGTGATGGTGCCCTTGCATATCGCCTTTTTTGGTCACCCACCACCTCGTATATCAGAGAGCATTGCTGCAAATCTGAGTGGTATATAGGACTGGTACGTGGAGGCAGATTTCTCCTACTTCAAAGTGTTTAGGGTCGTTGTTCGGACTTTCACTACCATTGTTCATCCCCAACAAGCTAGCTTGTCGCGAGGTTGCTCGACAAACAGTGATTGGCAGGGTGAGTAAAGAACTCAAATCATATTCAAAGAAGGTGTGGTCGTCTTTTCCCATTCGGCTAAATTCTTATTCTTTATTGGAATTCGGGCATGCCAAAGCCGAGGCTGCAACCCTAGAAGACCTGAATTTGGTCTCCATCGAGTATAAAAAACATGATCCTCAGAAAATCATGAGAAACCATTTAGCTAAGTGTGGGATAAAGAGGTTTGAACATGAGTTTTCACCCCCAGATGACGTTTTCCGAGGGGCGAGGTCTTATGAGGAAGTGTTGGCTTAGATCTGATCCTTAGCACCTAAAGACGCAGCCTCTGTATTGAAATTTCAGGAACACAAACGAAGTTGTTTCCCCGTTGTGTTGCGAGGAGGGAGTCCGGGCGTGTCTGAGACTGAAACGAAGGATACCCAAGGCCCTAAAGATACAGCTCCTGATTCAGGAAAACACCAGGACGAGGGGAAGCAAACAAAGAAGCCCGAAGCAGAAGCACAGACTTCGGATCCGCCAAAGAGAAAGAATCTGGAAGCCGAGACAAAGACCCCGGAATCGCCAAAGAAGCAAAACCTGGCTGACACCCCAGGAAAATCAGCGAAACAAATTGGGGAACCCATTACTTCTGTCACCCCCTTGCAGTCGATGCAGGGGAATATCAAAGAGGGATGGATATTTAATGAGGATATGAAGCCCATAAGAGCAGAAGAACTCCTCTGAATGAGTTCTTCTTTGATAAAAAGAGAAAAGTGGTAATAAAAAGGGAATTCTACCAGGAGGGAGAGTCGACTGTGAAGAAGTTCAAGGTCATGACCGATGAAAAAAATAAAAAGAATGAGCAATTTTCCATGGAGATCGCAGGAACACTAGGAGCATATGCATCGGCGAATCAGTTTTCGGTCGGATTGCTAAAAAACCAGCTCAAAAGGAAAAATTGCCTAATCAAGACTCTCGAAGCCAGAGTAGCTTCGGCCACAGAAAATGCTAAAGGTCAGGTGAGCAGGGAGATAGAACTGGCCCGACTAGCGGATAAAAATGAAATAGAAGTGCTCAAAACCAAGCTGGAACAAGCACATCTAGTGGTCTGAGATGGTCGGATACAGGTGGGTAAATAGAGGACTATGATTGCAGATCTGTAGGCTCAGGTAGAGATTGTTGAAAGTAGGATGATCGATGTCGAGGGTTTTAAATCTCGAGCGATCGAGATTCGAAACAGGGTCTTTTCTGCACAACAGATTTTTCTCAACAAAGTGGGAGCGATCCGAGAGAATTGTTTGTTGATGCATCAGGTTTCCAAGAACCTGAATGTCAGAGAGAGGGATGCAGAAGCGGCTCGGGTCACCTTCCAGGAGGCGGTGATAGCCACGAACAACAGGGTTTCGGCAGGTTCTCCTGGACTCGCCATCCCAGAACAAACTAGAGGTAACATTTTGTTGAAGGATTGGGAGCATAACATTTCCTTGGGCAAGGAACAAGCCCAAAAGGTAACCAATTCATTAGAACAAACCTTCAATTCTCTAGATGGCGAGTTTTTGGGTATGGACAGTGGAGGCGAAGCAAAAACATTGATGCAAATGAATGTAGAACAAATCTTGCTTGATCTGAAAGAGAAGGATGAGAGAGAGTCGGTCGATATCTCTCAGATAGATAGGGTGGACATGGCCCGAGTTGACAAGCACTTGATCCAGCCCAGCGCCCAGCTAAGTGCCCTCGACATCATCGATGCGCAAATGGGGGACAAGCTGCAGCAGTTAGCCCTAGAATGTTACTTCGCCGAGGCCAGCTGTCAAGTGGAACCTTCATGGCTCGTATCTCAACTTGTGGAAAGATGTATCGCCTGCACCGAGTCCATGTGAAGGTGAGCACCTGGCACTAAGTGAAGACAGATTAGGGGAGATGGAGTGATTTCTCTCTCCTCTGTCATAACAGAAATTTTGCGACTATTGAGATTCTACCTGCTTTGCAGAAATTGTATAAATATACCCCAGAGAGAAATAACCAGGGCTGGACCCTTTGAGATTTTGTAATAGAGTTTTTTCATTGAGATTTAATACAAGCAGATCTGAGATTCTCAATTCTGTCACTTCTGTATTACAAGTTTGATTTCTTGTTCCTCATTTTTCAATTTCAATTAATATTCGTAATTGATGTGCTTCATTATACTTTAGTACTACCACTACTATAACAAATAAATTTTGGGTTTTCTGTAATTTTCTTATTGCCTTTCCTCTGCACCATCTATCAGCTGTGTAAGACCAATCTATAGTTTCGGAATTCTACATGTATTTTTTGTTACATCGGTTATTTTCTTACATATTTTCTTCTCCCGTTTACTTCATGATATTTTCCCCTGGTAGGAACCTGACACTGTAAACGGCTCTATGTTTTTCTCCCATCCCGCCCATTTATTTAAATATAATACAGTTATGGGAATGAGCCTTAGATTTGCATCCATTGTTAATTATGCAACCGTAAACTCTCTTTTATAAGACTAAACTGAGACAGCACTCAACCTTTCTTTAAAGTTCTCTTACCTGTGTTGTTCCCCCATGACAGTTCCCACACCAACTCAACCTAACGTTGAACCCGGATTATTGAACCAAACACACATCACCTTAAACCTTTTCAACACTATCCTTAAAATAGCAACTAACTGTGCCGAACTTGAACAATCATGGGCAGCCATTGAATGAGACATAACTATTCAGGAGCAGTTCGAAGCCAGACAACCCCAACGAAGAAATCTCCCTTAGATTCTTTCTCCGAAGGTTGACACTTTCCCTTCTCCATATCCTAACCACTTTCGGATGCCTCGACACTGTACTTTTGAGCCTTAAGTACAGACTCAGGAACAACAGGTGGCACATTTGACAAGTGATGGGTGTTAAGTTCGATGCATATATTTATTAAGCGGATTAATGGAAGGATGGATGGCATGTACTGAAGAATTGAATTAGTGGGGGTGGATGTGACATGCATTTACTGCATGTCACTCAAACTCCTCCCACTATTCTTCACCCTAGCTTGGTAATTGTTCAAAGTTGTTTTTCTTTGGTTAGGCTCCGAATTTCAAGAAGAGGAAGAATCGCTCAGCCAAGATTGTGCTTTTAAAGTTCTCTTGGTTACAGGTATGTCTTTTCACCATCCATAAATCTTCTCTGGTTATGAAATATATATTGGCTCGGGATGTATGGGTATGTTCTTTCCTTGAGACTGGAAATTATGTAAATTTGTGATATTTTTCTATAATATATGGTTGGTGTGGTTTTCATTATAGTAATGTTTGAAGTCATAGTTTTATTGATCATTCTGACTGTTAGAATCCATGAAGGCCCTCTGTCACCCTTATTGGTCTTGGTTGAAGGGTTTTCGTTCGGTCTAGGTTGGCTAGCCATCTCCATGCATTCTTATCACCATACCCAGTCGTTTTGTTGTTATGAGGGCTTTTGGTTTTGAAACACTTTGTGTCACTGTGCATTGTCTCACTTGGGTATGGGTTCGTTCATGTTACTGATGTTTGCGTAGTGGGTTATGATGATTTTTTTGCCAAAGGGCTTGCTTAAGGATGATTATATTTCTCATCTTTGTTTATCTCAGCATTCTTCGGTTGATTGGGAGAACCACGAGGGTTATAACCTTTGTGTTCTAAGGAGATAAGATCAAGCTTACTTTTTCTACCTCATTATATTGATTGATAGCCCATCATTGTGGATGTTTAGACTCAGAGTAGTTGGACCTATACAATCACATAAATACTCTATGTTTTGTCGAATGGTCTCTGTATGAGTTAAAATGGTGATTGTTGTGTATGTGTTTAAGTGCTAAGTCAGGATCTTTGCAATTTAAATATTGATGGTTGTATTTGGTTGTCCATTATGTTCATGGATGAATATCATGCATCATATAAGAGATAGACACGGGTTCTGTGACAGTATAACCTCATTAAAATTTAATTATTAAATGAATTAAAGGACAGAATCGAGCATAATTTTTGAGTCTGTATTTAATGATTGAAATAATTCGTGGGTAGTTATTGATGAGTTGACATTGAATAGAGTGGAAATAAGTGACTATGTATTCATTTGGGAATTGTTTTAAAATATTAAATGGACAATGAGAAGAAAAAGAACTCTAATACAAGTTGTTGTGGAATGCATGTTGTCTTGTTTGGTGACACTATGTTGAAAATCTGATTACAAACAGTGAACAAGTCAATGCACAAAATTAATTGAATATTACATAGTAGTTTTCATTTGATCACAATGATTATTTGGTTGGTGTTATTTCCTTTTACAGAAGTGTTTTATGGATTACTAATTAATTTTATGAACAATATCCACTCTCTTTCCCTACCATTATTTCATTTTTCACTAATTACAACCCCGTCGCCTTCCTACATTCATTTTTCACTCCTTGTTCAAAAATTTAATTACAGTCACGAAGAATTTTGTATTGAAGTAGTTTGAAGTCACAGTTTCTTGGTTGGATCACAATGTTATTTTCTTTGGTTTTCATTACAGTTGATTGTTTGTTGTCTTTGAGAAATAACCATGTTTATTTTCCCCCTCATTTTATCATGTTTCACTCAATACAAACCCCTCGCATATCCCATGATATTTTGTTCATCCCCTACTCATTGACAATAGTTAAAAAATTTATATAGATTGGATTGCATGAGTCTGATATGTTGTTGAGCCAAAGTCTATTTCATATTTTTAAGGAGTTGTCATGTATGGTTGTAAAGGAACTATTTTCTAATCAATCATGCATGCAGGAATGATATTTTTCAGCTGAGGTAGCCATGGCAGAGGCAAATGAGGGAGACATAATTGGAACAGAGGCCCAAGAAGGCCAAGATTCTCCATACACTTTGATGCTAACTCACAAGAATTAGGCCAGTTGTTTCAGGGTGGATTTTTGAATTGGATTGGGCAAGGAGTGGTCCAACCTAGGCCTGAAAGGCCTCCCTTCCAAGCTCCATAATCCCCTGGTATTCCCATGCCCCATAATGTCTCATTGCAACCCAGGCTCCCAAAAAATGAAGGATGGAAAGAGATTGTCCACCCGATAGTCTCTCAATATCGTGGCTGGCCCAATTTATCCTTACCTTCTCCCCTACCTATTAACCATATTTTCCAAGTTGTACCTATCCACTCACCAGTTCAGTCCTCCCATGCTAGAAAAAGGTTGAAAACCAAGGCCCGCCATGCCCCTGACATAGGAAAATACATTGTTGCCCCTTCCTCACCCTCCAATGGATCTGATAAATCTATGTCTTCCTAGATGCATTTGAGGGAGGATTGTTCTCATGTGATCAATGATATTAGGCCTAAAGGATCAACGCAGCCAAAGGAAAATTCAGAGAAATCAAAGGGTGACAACAACAATCAAGGAAAGATTGCATCTTAGAGTGGAAAATAATTTTTTTGTGTTTTATTTTATTTATTGTTGATGACAGTTGACTTCAGAATTTTTGGACAACATGTTTTCTTTGGATATATGAGTGATCTATTTTTTTTTGAAAATAATTTCAAATATCAATGAGATAAATTGTCAAATGTGAATGTGAAGATGGGAGTCACAAGGAGGGGTGTTTTTATTAATTAACTAGTGATGTTATGATTGTTAAGAGTTAAAGGGAGTCACAAGGGGTCCCACCTACTAGTTATTATTTATTTAAAACCCTTATTATGATTTATTACTTTTCCCCCCTAACTAAAAAGTTGGTTGAGTTTTTAGTTAACTTAACTAATGAGGTAGTTCAACTACTTCAACCAATTTGAATTTTTTTAAAGGAAAAAGGAAAGGGAGGAACAAGTGGAGGATAGAAGGAGAAACATACTAAGGTTTTCTCTTTGAGTTTATGCTGAGATAGTTTGGTTTTCATTCATTCCTTAATTTATCACAAGCCTAATTATTTTTAATGATAACAGTGTCTTATTGTAGATAGCAAGATTCAGGGCTGAATGACATCATCCAGACACTTGTTTTTTAGAGTTGTTGATATATCTTTGATAGTATGTGTAGACTTGTATGTTTGTGAATTAGTTTTCATGACTGAGAAAGGCTATTGTGCAGAGTCGAGTGGGAAGCAATCTGTGGCAAGTTGATCCAAATTTTAGAGTTCAGTTTTTTATTTTCTGTTAGAGGTCCTTTGGTATGTTCCATTGGGGATGTTTAAGTTTGACTTTGGTCCAAAATTTCTTCAAGAAATTTTGTAAAGAGAATGACTCTTTGGTGAATTGGAATGAAATAAAGGATTTATTTATGTCTCATCTGTCTTGATTGTCGTCTTAGTGTCTTTACTTCTATCTCTACATTTATTTCAGCAACTATTATATTCAGAAAATCATATTAAAATGAATTTTCCAACAAGCTTTTATTTGCAAAAAGGACTAGCCTAAGCACTTGTAATCAATACTTGTGAGTTGGGATTTTATTTTTGATGGCTATAGACATAGGGTGACATTCCCGTCTATTTTTCTTTAGCCAAGCAGAATCTAAAAATGCTTGAGTAAGATCATTTCATATCTTTTCCTCAACATTTATTTGGCGACCATACTGGGGAGATCTTCAATATCTCTATGGTTCATTTTTATACTCTATTATCATCGAATACATCTATTTTTTTATATTGGTTCTTTTATTTTTTTATTTCTTAATGACTGTGCATGTTGCAAGGCATCCCAATATTGAGCTTGGTCTTCAAGATCAAACCATCATTTCTTTGAACCTGTTTAACACCATTTTAGACACTGGCAATGCCCGTGCTGAGATTAATCATTCATGGGAAGCAATTGAACGAGATATTAGTGCCCAAGAACGTTGGGAAGTTGGATGTAGACAACCTAGAAATCAGCAGTAACCTTCTTGTTTCTTCAGTTTTGGCCTTTCTTTCATGTCCTTAGACTCTCATGTTTCTAGAAGAAGAAGAGGCTTATCACCTGAAATTAATCCTATTGATGAAATAGGAAGAAGGAACGTTGTGCTATCTACCCAACAAGGTTCTCTAAGTAGAACTTTGTCTAATTCATCCAATTTGTCTTTCTTTCCCTCATCTATCATCCATAATATGGCATCTAGTGGTGTCTCTGGTGGCACTAGAAGTTCTTCCTCTTCTCAGTATTCATATTCATCGGTTATTTTTAGATTATATAGCCACCATATCCCTATCCAATGTACCACAAATCCCACCAAAGTTATTAAAAAGTATGGGCTTTTTCAGTTTGAAGAAGATGCCACAACCACACCGTGGCATGTGTCCTCTCCTCTTAACTTATCACCTGCTACTGCTCCACTTCCTAAGTTCAAGGAGCATCTTCCTAAGTTCTCGGGAAATAACATTGTCACTACAAACAAACATATGGTGGCATTTTCTAATGCTTGTCACAACATAGGAGCCAATGACAATGATATTTGCATGCAATTATTCGTCAATTCCTTGGAAAGAAAGGTTGCAGCCGATTTCTTTGACCTTCCTCCTAAGATTTTGTCTACTTGGGAGGAGTTAATCTAGTGGTTTAGATCCACTTATGGGAAACCTAAAATCCCAACAAAAAATTTACAAGAATATAATAACGTCACCTATAAAGATGGTGAGACCATCAAGTCCTTCAACTTGTGTTTCACTAAGTTATACAATCAAATCCTTGAACTCATTTGACCTCAAAACCAAGCCACTTTCATGAATTACTACAATGCATTACCTTCCCCCTACCATCATAGGCTTGAGGAAAAGGCCATTGATAATCTAAGTTCTGCTCTGCATACTTGTTCAGAGTATTAAGAACATCTTGAAAGAACAGGTCTTCCACAGGGAGAGTCAATTAAACAGAGAAAAATGTATGCCCTCTTACAGCTAGTACAAGACATGAATAATCTTATGATATCGTTCAAGCAAAAGGGAATTGTCTCCCCTCTCACCCCTGGAGATTCATCCTCTTCTACACCCCCCTTTAGAAATCTGATTGAAAATAATTTTCAACCTAAATCTATCTTGCCTCGAAGTTGGTGTAACTTTTGTTAGGAACACCACGAGGAAGCCACTTGTGAGGTAAGGAAGAGTGCTAGAGATAAGATATTTGGTAAAATACTAGAAAATATTGTCGTTGTCCTAGATTTTGCAGAGCCAGAAGATGTCATGATCATCAATACTAGGAACAAAGCCTATGCTCCCAAGGGAAAATTTGATCCTCCCCGCAATTCTTCTAGCTCGAGCTCATCCTCACCCGTTGCTATTGTTCAAGTTCCTAACAGTCAAGGAACAACTTCCCCTCTCCCCTCTTCCAAGTACAATATCTTAAATCAATTGGCCAACATCAAAGCAGATGCAACCCTTCTAGACATGGTTATTGTCCCTGAACAACGGATGCATCTGAAACAATTCATGGAAGGAAAATTTTATGTTGTAGCCAACCTCTTTGAGGAGGTAAATGAAGAGGATTCATCTTTAAATAAAGTAGGTGTACATAACTTTAGATACCCAGTAAAAAAATTCCCCTTTTTATATTTTTGTAAAGATCATGGATAATATCACCCATTGTTGCCTCATTGATGGAGGTTCAAGCCCAAGTGTGATGTCGAAGATTATTATGGAAGAGATAGGCTTGTCTTGTACAAATGAAAACACCAAAAGCATGCTCTCCTATAATATCCTACAACAAACAAACATAGGCGATATTAAATATGTAACCTTATTTTTATGCGCACACCCTGAAATAAGGACAACCCTTAGTATTCAAGTAATCGATATGTCTGTAATAAATTACTCGATTATCTTGGGAAGAGATTGGAAATCCTTAACAGGTGGATACCTCTCACTCGATAGGACACATTTACTCGTGCCCCAGAATGGTAAGAACAATATAGTCCTTAGAGAGGGAAGGATTTCACCCTACATAGAGAGTGTTCCACAACCTAATGTAAACTATATCGAATAGGACCTAGGAGTGTATTCCATATTTGCTAAGGAGGATAATATTCCTTTGGAAAAAATCAATTTAGATGATGATATGTGGCACATGCACTTTGATGGTTCACTCTCTAATGAAGGTAATGGGGCTGGCATTATCTTGGTTTCCCCTGTAGGGAAAATTCATAATTTGTCTTACAGGTTGGA
>ML825512.1:0-13953 GCA_009831015.1 Picea engelmannii | reverse complement strand
GATCCACTCCTCCAGTTGACGAGCGTTCATTTTCGCCTGTCAACAATAAGTTCTAATGACTTGCTACTGCATTATTTATTTCTGTTTCCATAGCCCAAATGTTATCCCCCACTTCTCCAACAACTTCATAATACCCCCCAAAATGAACCAAATATAGCCAATGATTTCCAAAGAAATATCAAGTGACATGAGAGAGCCCTATCTGAGTTGGGCGGGCTAGTGCCTAGTTCTAAATCTAGTTGAAACAATTACCTCTGTCGTTTGTCTATTATCCGGGGAAAATTTACAAAGTGATAACACAAGTTAACCTCTATTAGATTTCTGTTATTTGTTTTTGCTGCGTTTGTTGAAGTAGGACATATGGATGTGAAGAAAACATTCCTACATGGGGATCTGGAAGAATAAATCTACATGAAGAAACCAAAATGATTTGCTATGAAGGGAAAGAAGTTGTTGGAATGCAAGCTAAAAAAGTCCCTGTATGGTTTAAAACAATCACCAAGGATGTGGTATAAAAAATTTGATAGTTATATGTTGGGACTTGGATTCAAAAGAAGAAAAGGGGATCACTGTGTGTATTTTAAATTAATTGGCGATGACTTGATTTATTTGGTCTTGTATATGGATGACATGTTGCTGATAGGAAACAACACAGAGATTATCCAGGATGTGAAAACTTAGTTGTCCTCTAAATTTGACATGAAAGATCTTGGTGCTGAAAATTTCATTTTTTGCATGGAAATTAAAAGAGATTGGAAAAAATGAAACTTTGGTTAAATCAAAGAAAACATGCCAATACAATATTGCAGAGGTTTAATATGCATGGATGTAAACTGGTTAGGGTCCCTATTCATGTAGGTGTAAATTTATTTGCGGATCAATGTCCCAAGACACATGAAGAGGAGGAGGACATGTATCGTGTTCCATACGTGAGTGCAGTTGGAATTTTGATGTATGAAATGACATGTACTAGACCGGACATTGCACATGCATTGGGAGTTTTGAACATGTATATGCCAAAACTAGGGAAGGAGAATTGGACAATAGTAAAGAGAGTTTTTAGGTATTTGCGTGGTACTAATAGTTATGGATTGTGCTACCAAGGAAGACCAGGCTTGGATAAAGTATTGGACATACATGGATAAAGTATTGGACATACATGGATTTGTGGATGTAGACTGGGCTGGAGATATGGATCATAGAATATCTACAAGTGGGTATGTGTTTAACCTATTTCGAGGGACAATCAATTGGATGAGAAAAAGACAATCTGTAGTGGCACTTTCAACTACAAAAGTTGAATACATGGCAACCACTCATGAAATAAAGGAAGAAGTATGGTTACAAAGATTGTGTTTAGGTATTGGGTTGGTACAAAAAGCTATAAGGATAGATTGTGACAGTTAGAGTGCAATGTTTCTTGAGAAGAACCCAACATATCATTCAAAGACAAAGCATATTGATGTTCAATATCACTTTTTGAGAGATATGGATGAAGAAAAGAAGGTGTTGTTGATGAAGGTGGAGACTTTGAAGAACGTTGTAGATTCATTAACAAAATATGTGAGCACTGAGAAATTGTCTTTGTGTAGAGGATCTATGGGCATTGCTGCCCTAGATTGTTGACTATGTAACCTTGTAACCCCATGTATGCAAAGAAAACAACAAGTGGGAGAATGTTGGGTATGTGTTATTTTCTTTGCACAACTAGAAATAGTGTCTACATTGCGTTGGGTATGCAGGGGGGTTAGAGGGGGGTAGAGCACCTCCTTTCCCAGGGCTTTGGGGGCAACGTCCCTGGAATTTTTTTTGGCGGTTTTTTGCTTCTATTTTGGGTGGTTTTTCAACACATGGTTTCTCCGATGGTTTTCTATTTCCAATTAAGGAATTAGGGTTGTTGAATAATCTAGGTTATTGGATTAGGGTTTTGGATGCTATGTGATCCTATAGTTCAAAGAGAATCCAAATGAAGTGACACAAATTGCATTAGAAAGCGTACGAGTTGTAGTTTCTTGTGTACAAATTTTAGAATCTGATGTTAAATATTGAGCATGGGGCATTTTGTACAAGTTCACTCTCGTGAATAAACTATAATTGAATAAGGTCTACCATTTTCTCTATAAATAATTTTTGGTTGGAAGGAAGGGGAAAGGATGGAGAGGTCAAACCTCTCTTTATATTGGAGGATTGTATCTTCCTTTTGGAGGTTTATCCCTCCCTTTATATTTGGAAGATGTAGCTTCCCTTGGAAGTCATTACTTCCCATGAACAATAACTATTGATTATTTATCATATATTGTGCATGGTGTATTGGTGTAACTCTTCTACTATTGTTAATTTCTCATTGTATATAATTGAATATATAATCTGGTTGAAGTATAAGTTTAAAAAGTTTTCAAATTGCACTTGATACTGATTCACCCCCTTCTGAGTATCAACATAACCTCTTTTACTTTCTCATCTCCTTTGTATACATTCTTAAACTTGACCTAGATGTCCTTTGGGGAGTCACAATGCATAAATTTGGTGTATATTGATTTAAACAAACCATTCAGGAGTGCACTTGTATCTCTTGAATTATTTTCTTCAAGTTTCTTTCCATCTTTATCTATTGGAGGAATGGTTGGTGTTTTGTATCCATCTACCAATGATTGCCAACCATCAAATCCTAGTTCTTGTATGTGTGTCTTAATCCTTCTTCTCTAGAAGAAATAATATTCCCCATCAACCTGTGGTATCCCAATCTTAGAGTAATCCATGATCTCCTTCCAATGGTTAAACTGTCTCTTGAAGGACCTGCTTTGATACCAATTGTTGGATTACTTAGAGGGGAATAAATAATATAGATTTTTAATCCCTTTTAACCATAGTATATAAGTGTTGTTTATATTTATGATCAATTACCAATATCATTCAACAAGTGCAGAATAAATAAACCATGAACAATTATAAATCATAGACATACATAATACACCAATATTTATACGTGGAAACCCAATGCGACAAAAAACCACAAAATGATTTTTCTTATATGTCTTTAAGAATTAAATTCATTGGAAGCACCAACTTCCTTTGTTCTCTAGCTACAATTGAAAGGAGGCTCCAACCCTCTATATTTCCAGGTTATAACCTAAGGGAATCTCCAACTCCCCAATTCTTTGGCTCCAACGAGAAGGAGGATACAACCCCTTATGTTCTCGGGCTACAACCACCTATCCTTGCCCCATCTAACCACCCTAGAATATAAATGTCAAATAACTGATGAAACTACTGCCACCCTGTCACTATGAAATGTAAATCTATACCAATCTCTGCCAACAACCTATAACCAACCTGTACCAATAACCTACAGTTAAATTGTACCAATAATCCATAATCAACCTGTACCAATAACCTGTATCAACATATACCAATAACCTGTACCAATAATCTCCTCAATAGATCAAATATGATAACATATATCTCATACCCAATATCACAATACTATCACTCAAACCATGTGCATCTATGTCTCTCTAGTCATGTGCCATACATGCACATACAATAATAATCATGTCTAATAAACCCTCCCAGAATAGACATCAAACCCTCAATGTTATGCAGCCTCAACTAAACTAACAACTTCGGAAACACATAACAACCAAAATCCCTCAACCATATACCAAGAAATACAAGATATGCCTCAACACTCAACCCAACAAGATGTGCCAATGATAAATACTACACATACCAACACTATATTTTTGTATTATGTGCCATACATAAGAGTGTTTCTTACTCAAAAAAAAACCCAACATACACCATATCTAAGTACAAGACCAACCATATCAAGAATGCCTCAAGAATCACCATATAATAAACAAGTCTAAGCATCAAAACAAACATGTAACCATACCAAAACTTCTGTAGCTGATATGAACTTGTAGAACACTGTCTTGGGAACTTTCTTTTAGACTCTAGGGACCTCACACCCACATCTACTCAAGTTTGTATGACCTTTTCATATGTACACAACTTTCCCTTCTACAACCCACGTATGTATGTTCTTTCCTCCACTACATCCTGTGTACATACACACCTTCCTCCATTGCAGCTCGCATACACCTAAAAAACTAGGGTTTTTTCTGAAACTTCGATATTTTTGTCATCAAACCTCCTTTGCTACCTCATATTTGTGTAACTTCAGATGTATCAATAAGCACCTACAATAAAACTTTCACAAAATAATAGATATTCAATGTGCTCAATAGGTACTAATAAGAGACCCTTTCTCTCTTATTTATACTCTCCAAGTAGCTTCCTCTAGGGATTATCTTCTAACTGTTTTACCCAACTTCCTTATTTTAGGGCTAACCCACTTCTAACTACTTTGTACACTTATAATCAATTTATCCACAAATAGTAATATCACCACTTCTAGTTGCAACTAATTTATTTTTAATTATTTTCTTTTTGCAAAAACTTAACTCATGATTAACTCCTAATTACAACCACTTTGACAAGTAAACTTATTCTAGGAGCTTGTAGAATAAATTGACTTCTTTGACCTTCTAGGGGCTTCTAGATAACTCATGAGGGTTCTCCAACTTCACTAAGCCATATATCCTCAACCATGAGGAACTACTTGACATACCACATATCAACGGAAATGGAATGACATTTAATATCCATCTAAAATAGTCTCACCTGCAAATTCAATGGTCTCCATTACATTATTCCTCAAACTAACTTAGGTTCCTTAACCAAACTACCGGGGCTACCAAAATTTTCTATCGTACTTTATTCAAGGGTTGACATCAATGTTAACCAACCCAATTAATCAACATTCACAACTTCTTTGGAGCACCCCAAATGTGCATCCACCACAGACTCACCATCTCTTCTTTGCTACAAGGTGTCACACAGACCCATGGTTCTGTCTCCTAGAATGCCTCATTCCAACCTGCGATAAGACTTCCCCCAAACTCAAACAAAAGAAGGTCATCCCAAATTTTCCATAGAATCACCTCAAGGCTTCACAAGTCCTCCCATGTGGAGTGATTTGGATCCTTAAGGAAGCTATCCTTTCTTTTCCTAAGTATGCCTCATAATCATAGAGTTGATCTTGCTCTCCTTGTTCTTTAAATATCCCCTCCTTAGTTGTGCACCCTTGTTCTCTTATAGGGACTCCAAAGGTCACCATCACATCCTTTGGGTGTGTCATACCCCTTCGTGAACCATCATGCCCAAGAAAATCATTGCAACCCTTTGTAGATCCGATCTCCTAAACAAATCATCACACTCATTTGCAAACCTGATCGCCCAAATGAACCCATATGCTTGTCAACCGTCATGCTCGTTGGAACCAATGCAACCCAACCTTGATGTGATCCTCATGCTGGTGTGCCCCAATCTATTGGTCACTTTGTACTTGGGAAATCCCCTTGGTGCATTTGTATGCCCAAGGCATCCACTTGCCCAACTAGTTTGAATCTTGGTTCTAGAGCAACCCCAAGTTCTATCTCCTTGAGGGCTTGGGGCGAGGGTCTCCACTCCCTTCTAGACAAAGACCTTACAATAAGTATAAAACATGCTAGAAGTAGTGCCACTTCAAATTTTTCACCATGTAAGTGGTTAAAAATCCTAAAAAAATATCATAGGTTTTCCACCGAGACTATTGCAGATAATACCCTTTCTCCTCAAATCGAGTGGGGTATAATGTACCATAGGTGTTTGTACTTATTTTTCTTGGACTAAAACCTTTGACTCATCTTCCTCGTGTGTTTTTTTAATGCATGTGATTGAGGCTATTCACACCTTTGGTGAATTTTCATCCTTGTCAGTGTCCGTCATGCCTTCTTCAGCAGTTACAACCTATAATTTTGAAATTATATGTGTGATTGGGTGCACATCTATGGATTGCAACCCACTTTTTATCTCATCTATGACAATTTTTCTCTTTCCTTTTTACTTCTTCCTTGGATTTGCTTATGGAGGTGTCAGATTATTTTTCATATTCATGTCCATATGATTTTTGGGTGATGCATTTGTGTTTGGGTGACCACTTGTCTCCATGGTACCTGCAATCACTCTCTTTTCGTCATGAATAAGTCTTATCAAAATTTTGTAATGATGACCTTTCAAACATTTTTTCTGCAACTTTTGTCTTGTGTATGGTTGTTTCCATGTTTGTAATATCATGTAGTTTTAATTTTTTTTAGATGCATGGATTAAGTTTGGTTATATATGATTCAATTAGATGTTCGGTAGACACCCTCGATACTCTTGTAGCTAATATTTCATCCACATTTCCCTTTTATTGTAGTCTAGCAAGTTCCAATAAAAAATATTCTTCTTTGATACGCTGGAATATTTTAAAGAAGTCATCCTTAAATGTATTCCAACTAATCGAAAATGATGTTTTCTTCCACAACATGTATCAATTGTATGTATCTCCTTCTAGTTGCATGGAAGCATACTTGATTTTTTTATCATCATTATTGATACCATGAATTTCAAAACATTTTTCTTCCTTGTTAAAACATGGCACACCTTATTTTTCATTCCCATCAAACTTTGATAATTCAAGATTTTCTCTTATCGAGTATGTGAAAGTTGGTTGAGTTGTATATGATGGAAATTGGCTAGTGATTACCATGCTGTGAGGGGGTATGTTTAGTTGTGGAGTTAAGGTACTAGAGGGGCTCAATTATCCATTATAATTTCTTGAATAATTTGGTTGTGGGATGTAAACACTTATAGAACTGACCTATGTTGCAAGATTTGCTAAGATGTCCTTCAATTCCACATGATTTTTATTGATCAAGGCTCTTAGCTCTGTTTGTTCTTGTTATAAGGAATTTTGATTCCGAGTGACTAAATCTCTTAGATTTGTTTGTTCTTTTTGTAGGGAATCATGATTCTGAGTGACACATTTCTCCAAGTAGTCATTTTTCTACTTAAGTTCTTCATACTTCCTATATTTTTCCTTTTGTTTATCTTATAATTTATCCAATTTTGAGTGGATCTCCACCATGTTTCTGGTAACTGGTAGGGTATTTTTAGGATTAGTTTTGACTGAGTTACATTGTTAGATGTCTAGTAAAAAACAATTACCTGGGTAAAAATAAATTTTTTAGTGGTTATAGTAAAACGAATTTACCCAAGTAAATTTTTTTGCCAAGTTCTAGTAATTTTTTTTATCAAGTTAGTAATTTTTTTTTACTAGCTCTAGTAAAAAAATGATTACCAAGTTTGGTAACTTTTTTCCACAATATGATACCAAATATGGTAGACACATTATTTAATTGATTTTGTCCAATTAGCACAAGAAACAAAAATATTTGATGTGTGTAAAAAGATAATGCATAATATTCCTTTTTTACAAGAATGGAGGCCCTCTTAAATATACATAAGTGTTGACGCTTGTTGAGGAAAAGATATGAAATGGTCTTACTCAAGAATTTTCATATTCTACTTGGCTAAAAAAAAATAAACAGGAATTTCACCCTATGTTTATAGCCATCAAAAATAAAATCCTAACTCACAAGTATTGATTACAAGTGCTTAGGCTAGTCTTTTTTGCAAATAAAAGCTTGTTGGAAAATTCATTTTAATATTATTTTTAAAATATAATAGTTGCTGAAATAAATGTAGAGACAGAACTAAAGACACCAAGATGATAATCAAGACAGATGAGACATAAATCAATCCTTTATTTCATTCCAATTCACTAAAGAGTCATTCTCTTTACAAACTTTCGTGCAGAAATTTTGGACCAAAGTCAAACTTAGACATCCCCGATGGAACATACAAAAGGATCTCTGACAGAAAATAAAAAACTGAACTCTAAAATATGGGTCATCTTGCCACAAATTTCTACCCACTCGACTCTGCACAATATCCTTTGTCAGTCATGAAAACTAGTTCATAAACAAAAAAGTCTACACAGACTATCAAAGATAGATCGACACCTCTGAAAAACAAGTGTCTGAATGATGTAATTCAACCCTGAATCTTGCTGTCTACAATAAGACCTTGCTATCATAAAAAAATAATTAGGCTTGTGATAGATTAAGGAATGAATGAAAACTGAACTATCTCAACATAAAATCAAAGAGAAAACCTTAGTATGCTTCTCCTTCTATCCTCCACTTTTTCCTCCCTTTTCTTTTGCCTTTAAGCAAATTAGAATTGGTCGAAGTAGTTGAACTACCTCATTAGTTAATTTAACTAAAAACTCAACCAACTTTTTAGTTAGGGGGGAAAAGTAATAAATCATAATAATGGTTTTAAATAAATAATAACTAGTAGGTGGGACCCCTTGTGACTCCCTTTAGCTCTTAACAATCATAACATAACTATTTAATTAAGCAAAAAACCCCTCCTTGTGACTCCCATCATCACATTCACATTTGACAATTTATCTCATTGATATTTGAAATTATTTTAAAAAACAATTTTATCACTCATATATCCAAAGAAAACATGCTGTCCAAAACTTCTGAAGTCAACTGTCATCAACAATAAATGAAATAAAACTCAAAAACCATATTTTCCACTATGAGATGCAATCTTTCCTTAACTGCTGTTGTCACCCTTTGATTTCTTTGAATTTGCCTTTGGCTGCGCTGAGCCTTTAGGCCTAATCTCACTGATCACATGTGAACAATCATCCCTCAAATGCATCTAGGAAGACAAAGATTTATCAGATCCATTGGAGGGTGAGGAAGGAGCAACATTGTCTTTTACTTTTTCAGGGGCATGATTGGCCTCGATTTTCAACCTTTTTCTAGCATGAGAGGAATGAACTAGTGAGTGGATAGGTGCAACTTGGACAATATGGTTAATAGGAAGAGGAGCAGATAGGTTAAATTGGGCCAGCCACGATGTTGGGAGACTGCCGGGTGGACAATCTCTTGCCATCCGTCATTTTCGGGGTCCTCGGGTTGCAATGAGACATGAGGGGGCACGAGGATACCAGGGGCTTGTGGATATTGGAAGGGAGGCCTTTTAGGCCTAGGTTGGACCAGTCCTTGCCCAATCCAATTGAAAAATTTGGCCTGAAACAACTGGCCCTACTCTTGTGAGTCAGCGTCAAAGTGTATGGAGAATCTTGGCCTTCTTCGGCCTCTATTCCAATTACCTCTCCCTCGGTTTCCTTTTCCATGTCTACCTCGACTGAAAAATCTCATTGCTGCATTGCTGATTGATTATAAAATAGTTCCTTTACAACCATACATGACAACTCCTTAACAATATGAAATAGACTTTGGCTCAACAACATATCAGACTCATGCAATCCAATCCATATAAATTGTTTAACTATTGTCAATGAGCAAGGGATGAACAAAAGGTCCTAGGATATGTGAGGGGTTTGTATTGAGTGAAACATGATCAAATGAGGGGGAAAAGAAACATGGTTACTACTCAAATACAACAAACAATCAACTGTAATGCAAACCAAAGAAAATAACACTCTGATCCAACCAAGAAACTACGACTTCAAATTGCTTCAATACAAAATTCTTCTTGACTGTAATTAAATTTTAGGATAGGGAGTGAAAAATGAATGTGGGAAGGCGATGGGGTTGTACTTAGTGAAAAATGAAATAATGGTAGGGAAAGAGAGTGGATAATGTTCATAAAATTAATTAGTAATCCATAAAACCCTCCTGTAAAAGGAAATAACACCAATCAAATAATCACTGTGATCAAATGAAAACTACTGTGTAATATTCAATTAATTCTATGCATTGACTTGTTCACTGTTTGTAATCATATTTTCAACACAGTGTCACCAAACAAGACAAAATGCATTCCACAACAACCTGTAGAAGTGTTCTGTTTCTTCTCATTGTCCATTTAATATTTTAAAACAATTCCCAAATGAATACACAATCACTTATTTCCACTCTGTTTAGCGTCAACTCTTCAACCAATGCCCACGAATTATTTCAATCATCAAATATAGACTCAAAAATCATGCCCGATTATGTCCTTGAATTAATTTAATAATTAAATTGTAATGAGGTTATACTGTCACAAAACCTGTGTCTATGTCTGCTACGATGCATGATATTCATCCACACACATAACAAACAACCAAATACAACCATCAATATTTAAATTGCAAAGGTCTTGACTTGCCACTTAAACACACAGACAACAATCACCATTTTAACTCATACACAGACCATTCGAAAAAACGTAGAGTATTTCTGTGACTGTACAGGTCCAACTACTCCGAGTCTAAATATCCACAATGCTGGGCTATCAATCAATATAACAAGGTAGCAACAATAAGCCTGATCTCATCTCATAAATTGATCAAATTTGCAACAAAACCATTTTGTTTAAAAACACATGACCATCTTTGATGGCGTAATAAATAATATCCATAACATATACAATGGATTTCCATACCATAATCACCACAATTGCAATATTCACTTTTGGAAATTTAAATGACACAGTCACAACATTCATTAACTCAACCTAACATGTTGTAGGAAGGCTACACATACCCACACATCGCACACGAAAACATTGTTGCAACTTAATCAATTAAAAATAATGTTGGGTTAACAATTCAATAATCACCATGTAAAAGACAACGACTGTGTATTCGATCCCATTTCTCCAATCAACCAATTAACAATGCTGAGCTGATCAATTAGATTGTTATAATAACCAATTGTAGTGACTAAATACCAATAACCACAACCACTGCTAGGATAATCAACAGAGATGAGCCAACACTAGAACACTATCGACGATGCACCTCATAACCATCAACCATGCATCCAATAGGACATAACAGGTTCCCTTTATCAAAACTGAGCTTTGAGTGATCAAGGAGTTTCCCTGTGGACCAACACAGGGATGTTGGAGTCGAGCCCCACCATCGAGTGAGAACTTTTGAGACCAACGATGCACACATAAGGTATACCACCACTAACTTCACAGACAGGGTGACAACTCCTGTGATAGGATAGACTATTAATAGAGGAGAAAGGATTCACTTCGGTCCTATAAAAACACTTAGAACATGTAGGGTATATCCCTCATGGTTCTCCCAATCAACTGAAGAATGGTGAGATGAACAAATCCAAGAAATAACAATCATCCTTAAGCAATCCCTTTGGCATAACAATCATCATAACCCACTGCTCAAACATCAGTAACATGAATGAACCCATACCCAAGTGAGGCAATGCACAGTGACACAAAGTGTTTCAAACCCAAAAGCCCTCATAACAACAAAATGACTGGGTATGGTGATAAGAATGCGTGGAGAGGGATATCCAACCTGGACTGAATGAAAACCCTTCAACCAAGACCAATAAGGGTGACAGAGGGCCTTCATGGCTTGTAACACTCAGAATGATCAATAAAATTGTGACTTCAAACATTACTGCAATGAAACCCACACCAACCATCTATTCCAGAAAAATATCACAAATTTACATATTTGCAAGTCTTAAGGAAAGCACAGACTCATACATCTTGAGCCAATATCTATTTCATAACCAGAGAAGATTCATGGATGGATAAAATACATACCTGTAACCAAGAGCACCTTAAAAACTCAAGCTTTACTGAGAGGTTCTTCCTCTACTTGAAAGTTGGAGCCTAACCATAGCAAAGCACAGTTTAACAATTTCCAAGCTAGGGTGATGAACAATGGAAGGATTATGAGTGATGTGAAGTAAATGCATGTCGCCTCCACCCCCACTCATTCAATTCCTTAGTACATGCCAACCATCCTTCCATTAATCCACTTAGTAAATCTATGCATCGAACTTAACACCCATCACTTGTCAAACACGCCACCCATATCACATTTAACCATTGCCATCTATACCATAACACATATCAACTATGTTTCATATAACTCAATAAATCACATAGCTATTAACTTGTTAGCTAGGATTAAAAACGATCTTTTAATTCCATTGCATGTAGAGTAGCATATTAGCATATTTTAATCTCTTCCTTTTGCATTTTGTTTATATTGCTTTTATCTCTTTTCAACTGCTTCTTATGTGATGTTACTAACATGTCTCTTGTGCAGGTGTCACAGTGATGAATCTAGGAACAGATAGCAAGGATAAAAATGGATAACATAGGCCATCATAACATGAAACTAGATCCTAGAGCAATTGAAACAACACACAACATGCTTTATCCATCATTCATTTGTCGCAATTGGAACCAACACATAATATGCCTTATTTATCGCCAATAAAATCAGCATTTCATCAATCATGTAGAACCCTATAAGCGATGTCAAATAACAGCATAAACATGAAATACGAACCAGATCTGATCTCCCAATATACAAGGGGTCCCACCTACTAGTATTATTTATCTTGTTAGCTTATAATAATAGGCTTTATAAATACTTTGCGGGAAAAACCTCCTTGCGATTTTAATCGTCAACAAATTGGTGACTCCACAGGGAAATTTGTTTTCAAAAGATTTAGAACTCAAAACTCATGTTTTCACAGACCAAGAACAATAGGTCAAGAAGATATAACCAGGAAGATTATGCAACAGGGGGAAGTGAGCGGTTTTAATGGAAACATGACCTGGAATTTAGGAATAGCTCATGAAAAGTGTTAAGTATGAGGGGTTTTTCCACTGTATGCATAATCGTTCAACCAGGATCGACTCTTAACTTCAAGGAGAAAATTTATGGACTTGCTCTCTTAAATTCTCAAATGGATGAATAAAAGGAAAGCAGAAGCGTGAGAGAACCCAATTTTGTTTTTCTAGACAACAGTGGAAGTAGATAAGAAATTCAAGGGTGCCTTCAGGGGAAACATCGTAACAATTGTGTAATATTGATTGTTATTGGATAACAATGCTTTGCAGGAGTGTCACTATGGCAGAACTGATCCAACATCTTATTTTGACCAAATTAACTAAAATATGGTAGGAAAAAAAATCATGACATAAGTAAAATTGCAAGATTAAATCAACAACAATTAAATGACAGAAACATGAAAGTAGTAGGGAATTTTTTAAAATAGAAAGAAGAAATCAAACTACTGTAATCAGAAAAGAAAACAGTGCAAAATTGAAAGCACAACTAGGTTACTAGTATACAGAAAATCCAAACAACATTAGAAATTTTCATGTTGGTCCCTTGTAATGTTTCAAGCGAGAACTGTTACTGCTGTAGGAAAAAAATTTCTCCTGTAAATCCTTTAGAATGTAAGAGTTAGTATCCGGGACAAAATAAATTTTGAAAGGACCCAAAAATAACACTCAAAACTCTGAGGTAATTATCATCCCCTTAATGTATATGATTAGATCATCACAATAGATATGGATAATGATCAATTCATCAAGAGTTGCGTGTATAGGTCTTTTAAAAGCGGTACTTTCATAAGGTGAGCTAGAAAACAAATATTTATAAGTCATGGTACCCCAATTAGTGATAAGAGTGGTTTTCCGAACATCTTCCCCTTTTCCCTTGATTTTACTGTAACCCATAAATTTGTCAAGTAAGGGCCTCATCTGTGACGTTACAACATGTTGTAGAATCATTTCCATATTGAGGGGAGGAAAAGGATTTCTCATAATAGCCTGACTAAAAGTGAGAAAATTAATGCAGGTTCTAATATGATCAGTGGTCTTCAAAACAGGTACCCAATTTGAAACCCATTCGAGGTAGACTGGAAAAATAATCCCAGCGCTTAAGAAAATTTCCAACTCCCTTTGAAAAGTTTCTTTAATTGCAGAGTTAATAGGTCTTTGTTTTTTCCTAGATGGTTTCATGCCTTACTTGATGGGGATATAATACTATATAAGACTAGGATAAAAACCACAAATATCCTTATAAGACCAAGAAAAAACATCTTGAAATTCACCAATTAGCTTGGCAAACTTCATTTCCTCTTTATCATAACATATGGTACTTATTTTAACATTCTTTGAAGATTCAAGTGACCCAATATTCAAGGA
>ML825511.1:44871-65296 GCA_009831015.1 Picea engelmannii | reverse complement strand
GAAGATTCTAGACCTATGAGCACACCTATGGTTACTGGATGTAAGTTAAGAAAGGATGATGATTCACTTGATGTTGATCAAAGTTCATATAGGTCTATGATAAGAAACCTATTGTACATCACAACATCCCATCCAAACATAATGCATGTTGTTGGCATGGTAGGAAGTTATCAGGCTGCACTTAAACAGAGTCATTTGTTATCTGTCAAAATAATATTCAGATACTTGAAAGGAACAATGGAATATGGCCTATGGTATCCTAGAAATCATACTTTTTCAACTATCAGTCTATTCAGATGTTGATTGGGATAACTATGTGGATGAAAGGAAAAGCACAAGTGGAGGTGCATTCTTCTTAGGATATTCCATTGTATCATGGTTGAGCAAGAAGCAAGGTTCCATTTCCTTATAAACAATAGAAGCTAAATACATTGCAGCTGCCACATGTTGTACCCAAGTGTTTTGGATGATTCAGACACTTGCAGACTTGGAGGTAAAATATACTGCACCGATCCCAATTCATTGTGATAATACCAGTGCAATCAGTATGTCAAAGAACCTTATATTTCACTCCAAGACCAAGCATATACCCATCAAGTATCGCTTCTTGAGGGAACAGGTGACCAACACAAGTTTTTTTTTGCATTATATTCAATCCAAAGATCAAATTGTTGATATATTCACTAAACCGCTTGCAAAATCTCAGTTTGAGTATCTACGCTAGAAGTTGGGTGTGCCCCCATTATCAACCTAAGAAGATCCATCTTGTCAGAGGGAGTATGTATTGGTTGAGTATATGATACCTCCTACAAGTATTGCAACAACTCAGGGGGAGAATGTTTTCTTTGACATTGATGTCAAAGGGGGAGAAAAGGTGTGTTCTGGATGCCATAGTTGGAGATCTAAGTAGAACAGTGCATCTAAGTAGAACAATGAAATCCTTTAGGTTTGCCATCAATGCTAAAGGGGGAGATTGTTGGCATGTTTACAGGCAAAGTGTGCTTGTAATTGATAACATTATTAGAGTGTGCATCGATGGAAAAACAAGAACAATGTAAGCTTAGGTGAAGAATGAAACAATATGAAGAGATCAAATCTCAGCAGAGATAGTGTTCTGAGATGCATAGATGATATCCCATACATCAAGGCTTGCAGAACGATCAAAGGTAAGCTCAGGTGAAGAAGAAAATTGTGTTCTTCAAGGCCGAGCTTAAATCGTTGCAAAAGCTTAAGAGAGATAGAGTACTCAGGAACTTAAACGGACCACAAAAATACTTGGAGGGAGAAACGATGATAGCCATGCACCGCTAGATTTAGAAAAACTGTGAGGAGGATAAGGCCAAGAAGCTATCCAACACTCGAAAGCTCAGGAGAGATAGGAGCCATCGGTCTCACGGAATATTGAACCGTTGATTTGGCACCCATGGATATCGGGAAATAGAGCATCAAGAGAATAGAGGCGAGCCAACCTCCACATTCACGAAATGTGAAATCACGATGAGATATGAACCAGTGGATCCATAGGACATGTGGAAAGAGATCAACATTTCACTGACTCACGAATTGGAAAAGTCAAAGGTGTGTAGTCCTCCAGCTTCGCGAAATGAAAAACCCCGATAAGATCTGGACTGTTGGATCACAGAGGGTTGTGGGTCATTGATATAAGAGTATTTCAGAAAACAGAAGTTGAAAGAGTCAAGGTTGGCTCATGTTCAAACACCTAACATGCGAAGTCACGATCTGACCACAACCGTCAGATCAATTTCGAGTGGAAGGACAAGATAAGATAGAAGAAGTGTATGACAGAAAGATCAAGTCGTCGATCCAATATCTTGATTGAACAAACAACATTTAATATGGATATAAATATGAGAGGAGTTTACACTTAGGAAATTTTTAGATTTGAAATCCTCGGAATGAGAAGTTTTGTCAACCGTCGGAGCTAGAGATCAGACAATGAGGGTTAGATCAAGGATATCTACATCTACAGATTACATCAACAAATATTATCTTCAAGGACATGTGGTATACCACATCAAAAGACCTCGTCAGCAAAGATAGGTGGAAGACTACATTAGTAAGGACACGTGGCGCAATCAGAGAATGACAAGTGTCAAGTTGATTTGGCATTTCAGATACGTGGAAATCACAAATCCCAGTGACACGTGGAAGTTGCTTGGATCATGACATGTCATCGAGTGACGTAAGATTTACGTCACTCTGAGAGTTTTTCCAAGGGTTTTTTAACACCAATACTTTCCCAAAGACCCAAAGTCCCGAAGGCCGAAGTCCCAGAGAAAATGATAGCCGTTGGATTAAAGAGGACACACGTCAACGGATTGTCAACTCTAGGAAAAAGAAAAGGAAGGATGAACAAGAGTTTGAGAATTGAAATCACCAAAGTATAGAGACATGAAGGATATCTCGACCATTGATCTAAGAGGGACATGTTTCATTGGATTGTGGACTCTGGGTGAAATGCTACAGGAGAAAATGAGAACTTGAGAATTGAAACTCTTGGAGATTGGATCGTGAAATCGATCTCATTCATTGGTTTGGAGGGACATGTGTCATCTAATCACTGATACAAAGGATTGCATGTGGGAAAAGGAGAGAAGGAAGAGTCATCAGTTGAAGAGGACATATGTGAGTATATATTCCATTTTGGAAGATATCTAGTCAACAACAACAGGGCTCGAGAGATGAAACTCCTAGAGCCAGGATCATGAAGGAAACCTCAGTTGTTGATGGAGGAAGGAGGGACTTGGTCTGCAGACGTGAGAGGAAATATGTGAGCCATCTGTTTAAGAGCACCATCAATATCGTGAGATCGACAGGCATGCTCCATTGTGGGGCCTGAACATGCTCGGGACTTAATTTTTCATAAGTGGGATGCAATTGAAACCATGGTTTTGGAGAAAGGATGTGTGGAGGCTCGAGGTGAATTGCGGGGAGAAAAGTGGGTTTCCCTCAAACCACCTATGGACATGCCCACAATTGCATGGTCACATGAAGCTCATATCCCAAGGTCATATCATGAAACAAAGCCAGTGCTCACCAGACAGAAATCGAGAAGCGCCTTTTGAATAAGCGTTTGATCATCATTGATGGTCACATGAAGGAAAGGGATTAGAAGCCAAAGACGATCGACTGTAACTAACAGAAAAAATGAAGAGTCTCAACTGCCAGAGAAGATAATGAATCTCATCATAACGCCCAATGGTGATGAACGCATGGAGATAACTGCCATGGAAAACGAATAGTTTCCATGATGATCAAGATATGACTCAACGTTAGAAAAATATGTAGAACAGAGAAGTAAAGTGATTTTTCCTATTGTCAAGCTATAAAGGAGTGAGGATGAGCTGCAGTGAACAACTTGTAGGGAAGAAAAATGATGCAGTGAAGAGCATGTAGAGGCATTGTGCATAGCATGTAGTTGGTGCAGAAAGAATATAAAAATGCAGAACAAAGAAGATATTACAACTATTGTTGAGTGTGATTTATGCAGGTAGAATCATGCAATGTGTAGGAGTTGAAGTGCATAAGAAGAAAGGAACAAAAATGCATATATGAGATAAGAATACAAAGCACAACAGATGCGAGGAGAGATACATTGATGCAGGCAGAGCAGAGCAGTGTAGGAGAACAATTATGAGATTGGTAAGCCATAGATAAATGTTGTATCACTGTGATAAAGTTGTAAAAGGAAAATATTTATATTTCAGGGTGGTTGGGAGGTGCTAGGGAGGATTGGTGTCCTCAAATTTTCAACTGGGGATTGAACACAGGGAGTTGTAGCTTCCATTTGGTTGTAGCCAGGAAAACTAGGGTGGGAGGGTGGTGCAAGGGAGAACTATTGTTCTATGTTATACAGGTCGATTCCTGTGTGATCGGAAGTTGGTGCTTCCATCCAGTTGGTGTTGGAAAACTTAGGGATTTGGTTCTTCCTTTTAGTGGGTGCTAGAGAAACCAGAGAGTTAGCGTTTCCTTCTAGTGGGTGCTAGAGAAACTAGAGAGTTGGTGCTCTGGGCAAGTTGTTTCTTGTAAAACAAAGGTTGTAGCCTCAAGAGGAGTTGGAGCCCATAAGAATCATAATGTAAAGAAAATAAATATTACTTATCATATCAAGAAGAAGAGGTTTTTCCATTTATGGGTTTCCTCAGGAGATATCCATCCCTATATATTTCATGTGTGTGATTGATGGTTAATATTCTATTGCTTGCTTCTCTGCATCATTGTGATCACCATTAAGTGTTATGTAAAGAGTTTAAAATGGGCATAATTTTTTAAGAATGATAACAATTGATTCACGCCCCCCCTCTCAGTTGTCAAACACCTCTTTCCAATGAAAATATTTATGTCTTTTCTTGACTATGTCCATCATCAGTGCACAAATCCCGCTAAAATTTCTGATGAAATTCCTATAAAAATTGGCTAGTCCATGGAAGCTCCTGACTTCAAAGATATTGCTTGGTGATGACCATTCTTTGATTTATTTTAACTTCTTCGGATCCATCTTCAATTCATTCGAAGAGATCACAAAACCTAAATAAATAAGCTCTGTCTTCATGAAAGATGATTTCTTCAGATTTATCAACAACTTCTCTTGCTACAACCTCCTCATTACTGGAGTTAAATGCCTCAAATTCTCTTCCTTAGTCTTACTGAATATCAACATATCATCAATATATACAATTACAAACTTCCCAATGAAATCTTTCAAGACTTTGTCCATCAATCACATAATAGTACTTGGTGCATTCGTTGATCCATATGGCATGACAAGCCATTCATGCAGTCCTTCATTTGTCTTGAACATTGTCTTCCATTCATCACCTTCTCTCATTCTAATCTTGTGATATCCACTCTTCAAATCAATTTTTGAAAAAACATTTTTCCACTCAAGTAATCCATCAAGTCATCCATCAAGTAAAGGAAATCTATAATTGATGGTGATTTTGTTTGTAGCCCTCGATTTTGTACACATTATCCATTCTCCATCCTTCTTTGGAATTTACACTGTTGGCACAGAGCATGGACTCAATCTTTCTCTAATCAACCCTTTTTTCATCAAATCCTGGACTTTCTTCTTGACTTCTTCATTCTCTTGCGGCATTAGTCTGTATGCTGATTTTTTTGGTAAACTTGCTCCTGGTATAAGGTCAATGTGATGGATTATACTTCTTATGTGAGGAAACAAGCATGGGAAATCCTCCACCACGATATCAGCGAAATTCTCCAACATTTCTTGAATTTCCTCCAGTAGATCATCTATTGAGGTACTGGTCAAAATGACTCTAGGTTTTCTCACCACAACAAATTGCATTTCTTGATCTTTCTTGACTTCATCAAGAAGTTTCTTCCCACTCATGAGAAGTATATTATTTCTTTCTTCTGCCTTCGCCTTCTTGTCTTCAATTGGTAGCAACATATGAGTCCTACCATTCTTATCTAAGGTGTAAGTGTTCTTTCTTTTGTCATGAATAACATTTTTTTTATATTTCCAAGGCCTCCCCAAAAAACGAGGACATACATCCATGGGAATAGCATCACATAAAATCTCATCTCTATAACCCCCTATCTTAAATTCTACTAAACATTGTTTAATGACTGTTAGCTTATGTCCTTTTTTCAACCATGAAACTTTATATGGGCTTGGATGTGAAACCGCCTCCAATTCCATCTTCTCCACCATCTTCGTGGATACTAAATTATCTGTTCTTCCACTGTCAACTATCACCTTTCATACCCTGTCTTTAGTTTTTCAAGCATTCCTAAACAAATTGTTCCTATGGACTAGATTCTCCATCTCTTTCTCTAGTTTCAAGCGAATTTTCCTCATCATCAAGGATCTTCCACCTTCTGCATCTTCTGCCTCAACATTTCTCCTTTGCACTTCTAAAATGTGAGCTTCACCCCCTCCATCCATTTTTCTATCGAGACATTCCCAAGGCTTTTGTCCTATATTTCCATAGACAAAACACTTTACTTCACCTCCTCTGCCTCTGCCTCTTCCTCTTTCTCGAGGAAAGGTGTTCCTATCAACATATTGTCTTCCTTGTGAACTTTCTCCACTTTTTGGGTGGTTATGAGGATTATTTTATTCATCCTTGGGCTTTTGTACTTTGTCCTGGGAAATTTCTTTTCCTTTTCTCTGACTTCTACCTCTACCCCTTTAACCTTGCTTCCTAGCCAACTTCTCTTCTTCCTTCAGAGAAACCTAATAAGCATCTTAAACATTTCTAATGGTGACCATGCCCATCTCATATTGAATCTCATATCTCAATCCATTCATATATCTGGTGACCTTTTCATCATCACTCTCGTGATGACCAGCTCTAATGTTTAACCCGTAAAACTACTCTGTATATTCCTTAATTGTCATCCCTTTCTGTCTGAAATTATGCATTATTCGAAACATATCGATTTGATAATATCTGGGTATGAATTTTTCTTTCATCTTATCTACCATTATGTCCCATATTTTAATTATGTCTTTACCTTTGCAATGCATATAAGCCTGTAATTCATCCCACCACAGTGCATCATGTCCTTTCAGTCTAGTGACAACTTTCTTTACTTTCTTATCGTCTTCGACATCTTCATAGTCAAAGTATTTATCTAGAGCTCTAAACCAATCCAATAGATCCTCAACATCCAAGTTGCCTTCATATATCGAGATGTCCAATTTCAATATAGCACCCATTCTTGCAACAACTTTTAGCAAATGTTCCTCTGCAACATCTTCGGCTACAACTTCTTCGACTCCTTCTTCGATATCACTTTCAACCTCACTGATAACTCCATGTCAGGTGTTTGTCTCTGTGTTGTCTCCATAGCATATAATCGAGCATGAAGTTATCTCATTTCCATTTCCACGACTGGATCGGGTAAATATCTTTCTGGACGTCTCCTTGGTGGAATCGATCCAATATTTCCACATAGAATTCAAATCACAATTTTCCCATGTCTTCTCTTGCTTATAGAAAACAATATTTGTAAGCTCCGATACCTCTTGATGAAGAATGCCTACCTCGGCAGGATCTGTTGAACTCATGAGAAATGGATCTTTGAAATCCTCTGAGCCAAAATGGCTCCTTGGTCCCCACTGGAACCTTTAACACATAAAAATCACAGGTCCCTTTTATGAACTCCGCCCGCACAAACAAGCACTGGGCACAAGATTCCATCACGCGACCATCGTCCATTACCACAAGCATAACAAAAAGGAACTTCAAGATTCACGACCTCAGGTATTCTATTGTGAGTCACCATGACTCTCTCGACTGTCGAACTCCCAAACTTTGAGTTAGCACTCTAGAGAGAGTTATCTCTTTACCCTATTCTCCACTAATGTGACCTCTAGCTATGTCATGGGGCCCAAATTCCGAGTTCTATGGGACTTCACGTATTGGGAACTCATGAAGTAGCTCTCCTCCCTTCACTCGAGGTCTGAACTCCTGACTTCACTTACCTTAAATCAATAGTCTAGATCCTCTTTTCGCAAATCAGAACTTTGTGGTTTGTGAATTTGGAAAATGACTTCCTTCTCCCTTCTAGCTCCTGATTCTTGATTTCTCCTTCCCACGAAAGGAATGAATGGTTTGATCTTCCCTTAGATTGACAACTTACTATCTCTCCTGAGATTTCAACTATTGAATGACTCTCGACCCTTATCCTTCTCGTAGATTTACTAGATCCAACAACCCATGGATATCGATGCTTCTCCATCCGAGGATTTCTACTGTCCATCTAGAATTTAAATGGATCCTGGTCAAATAACTCAGCGTCAACCCTTCTGAGCTTGTTTCCACGAGATGATTTTGACCCTCGTGCTTCCCATGAACTCTTCCAAGCCTCTATCCTTCCTAATCTTGAATTCTCGCTACAGACTCCGACATTTTTAGGAATCCTGCACACATACCTTGTGGCTTTCATAGTAGCCTCTGGTTATTCAACCACTCCAACTTTTCACACTCCTTGCGATAGAATTTATTCAACCACTTCCTTGGGTTGGAAAATTCTAAGACTTTCCTCAAACTATGCACACCTTGCATGGCTCTATGTTATACTAGCAGTCTACAGATATAATATCAACAATATCTCTCCTAAGCTTTCTGGGCTAAACCTTAGAATCCTATCAACGCACTCCTTGCATACTTTTGCTGCACTCCTTGCATGAATTATTAGGAAGAGAAACAATTGAAATTTATACTCTTCTCACGGACTCCATATATTCAAAATTAAATGACATACACACACAACATTGAAATAAATTCATAACAGAGAATATAAGCAAGTTTCAAACATACAATTAAATATATACACACAACAACCATAATACACCATGAAAATGGGTCAAAGCCTTCTTATATTAATTCAATTACTTATGTACATGGTTTCAATAACAACAACTATCTTCTCATACAACTTCTACAATCCTTGTTCTTATCTTCTCTCCTATGCTCTCTTTCTCTACAACAAATTATAATGAGAATGATAATATCCTACATACAAGAGAGTATTCTTGAGTTTTCCCTCTTACTGTTCTAAGATATCTTATTGAATTAAATACTACCATCTACTTTACATTTATTACAATAAATTCCCACAACTGACAGATGAGAGAAAATGCTCAAGATTTGTATTACAATCCCCAAAACATTAAAAGCAAATACATCCTTCCATCTATTACATAAATGATTCTTCATTTTGAAATTAAAAAATGTCTTCAAAATTCACCCTGGCATATCCAATTGTCCTCCACTCATGTTTTGTTGGCGATGCTACTGCATCAACCAGAGTACATAAGCATAGTGTAGTGTAGGAATTTTGAGTGCGTTGGTGCAGGAATGCTGAGTATGTTAGTGCAGGAATGTAGAGTGTGTTGGTGCAAGAATGTTAAGTGCAGGAACAAAATGCAATTTGAAGTAATGCATGGACTCAGTACATTATAGTGAGATGTTTTAAACATAGGTGTACCAATCTGAGAGTAATTTTCTAAATTAAACACGTCACAATAGGAAAACTAACCTACAAAAATCAAATTCCAATTATCTGAGTTGAAATCAAAACAAAAACTAGAATTGAAATCTTCAAACATAAATGTAAAACACTAATTTAAAGACAAACATAAACAGTGCATACCAAAGAATGGGGCCCCTCCAAAATTGGTCTCCATAGGACATAGAAACTGATGGGGAAAAATCAATTCCTCTTCAAGGAGTGGTAGACATGGACACCATTCATTCCTTGGTAATCGCACTAGTTAGTACGATTATTGTAGAGGAGCATGAACAACAAATTTTGGTGATAGAGGAAATGGATATCGACCTGTGGGGAAAAACACAAAACCATAGCACAGATAAAAACCCCATGCAGAAAATGGGATTAGGCACAAATCAACCATAGGTACAATGGAATGAGGAATATGATGAACGAACATATTCTGATGAAGTACAATATCATTTAACAGAGCCGATGCAATAGTCGGAGGAACAAGTACATGTTGAATATATCATAGACCAACATAACTCAAACAAAATAGAATATGAGGAAGAGAACCAAGTGGAAATGGCAGGGCCATCAACATGAAATAAGAAGACTAGGGAAAAATATATCGCGCCAAGAACACCGCGTAGGAAGAAGGAACTAACACTATAACTGTCGCATATACCTAAAGAAGTCAAAGTAGTTGGTGACATAATGGGTTTGTTAACAAGACAAAGTATGTTTATGATTATGTGGAAAACATAGGGAAATTTCTTGAGTTCAGACAAAAAATTTACATGGAGAGTAAAGGAGAGGGCCATTGGGAGGTGCCATTTTGGATCCAAAACAATGGATTGCGGGACTATATAACACATGAATCATGAACCTGTTGGAAATTCCCCACTTTGGGATAGGAAAAGATGTAAATGGATGTTTCAAACAACTACTGCAACTGGTACATGGAGGAATATTATCAATGGATAGGCATGTATCCATTGATATGGACTTAATTGTAGAAATTACATGATTACTAACAAATGGAGAAAATCAAAGCAATAAATGGATGAAAAAACTAAAGAAAAAGATTTGGAAGATGACATGAAGAAAAAATATGGGGTTGACAGAGGATCCAATGGAATGGTTATTAGACAGGTAAATTAACCAACAACTAATTTTACAAAAAAAATGATGGAATGTAAACTTTTGAGAAAATGTTACAAAGAGGAAGCCCCTGTAGGAGTAATAGAAACATTCGTGCAGTTCGCAAAGGGGAGTCTACTCAACTGGCTCCTTATCTATTGAACTTGTTTTTGGAGGATTGCAAGTATGTGTAGGATCTAGTATCATAATTCCATTATTATTGGTTAATGATATTTATAGCACTGGTTGGATGGGGAGAACCAAAACACAAAGGATTCTTCCAAAGGCTAGGGAAATGTTGCACAAAAAAATATAAAACATGATGGCACACTTCAAATACGAAGAAAATAAAGGAAAACTCCAGCATTATTTCCATGTTGTATAATGATATGCAGGAGAAACTTGAAAACACATGGAGCATACTTCCAAAAGTAGTGAGGGAGAACCAAGGAATAACTAACTTTCAATATTCAAGACAGAACATGTGGATCCAGGTTAAGAGAGATCCTAAGAAGGAATGACTACAATTGCGATACTATGTCACATGAGATGAAGTGCAATGGCCTATGAAATATTGTCCAGGAGAATGGAGGGTGCCAATAATCCTAAAAAAAGACACAAAATCTAAACAACAAGTAGAGGTTGGACCTTCAAAGAAATCAAGTAGCCGAACAACAAATACAAGGAAACTGACATATTGCACAAAATAAATAGGTGGTGGCACAAGCACTAGAAAACCAATGAAGAAAACTACTATCTTATTGATGGGTTCAACTTCACCCAACAACAACAAGGGGAACTCCCCAGTATATAGTCCCAATTATAATATACGTCATTTGGATTAGGAGTCCCATCCAAAATTTTCTTCGAATTCCATTTATTGTTATCTTATGGTTTTTGTATCGGTTACAGTCTGGTGTATCGATGAGTGGGTGGTTGAAATGCATATATGTAAATTAAGACAATTTATGTAAAAGGAAACTAATATATCACTAATATATGCTAACATGTCCTAGCTAGGAGCATGTTAGAGTAACCAGTGAGTTATAATGCAACCAAAACTTTACGCAAGTTTAATACAGTTAGTCATATAAAAAGAGAAAGATTGGAGGCAATAACATACATACATGTATAATCAGATTAGTCTAGATCACAAAAAATATACTATAATAACCCACAAAACTCGAGGCATTGAAGTATTTAAAGAAATGTCAATAACTGCATAACATCGGAGTTTGTATATGAATTAGTATACAACAAACAAATTATTCTTACAGTCCATAGAAACAACTAATATATTCACTTGAAGTAGTTCAAATCTTCAATCAGTTTCTATACAAAATTCCTTATATAATATGTTGGCCCCGACGACTTCTCAATATTTGTTAACACCGTATAAGTCCTCAAAAAAATTCTTGGGGATATACAAGGCTTCAAAAGACAAAATAAAAGTCCCTCATAAAGGAGTCTCTAGTCTATTCTATACAAAAGGTAGTAACTCCTAGTTGTATTTTCTCCTTCTTCTTGAAGAGGAAGTTACATAATTGGTCACCTTCTTCTTTCTCATGACAAGTGGAAGATATGACGAAATTTGAAGTAGTTAGAAGAACTATGAAAGGAAAACAAGTTTTTTTCCATTTCCTATGAACGTTTAGTTCAGATATAAGTTGTGCAAACCTCCAACTGGTTATACAGTGACTCAATCCTCCTGTAAGATAGTTTTTCCAATGTTTCTTCGATCATGGTGATGTTATCAGCAAGGGTGCTCATATATTTCTCCAATATTTTCATATAATCTTGTATCATAGTGTGAAGCTTCATCAACTATAGTAGATGTTGGTCAATAAGATTAGTAGAGACAAAGGTTGATACTTCGAGTATTTGTCTCCTTCGACTCGTGTTGTCCTGAACTACATTAACCAACTCTTTTGTGACCAAATTCTTCCCAATTTCATCTAATATTGGGAGATGACCATTCCTTATTATCTCTTGGGCCACTTTGTGAGTCCTTGAATAGATCCCCATTTCCTTGGTTACTTCTTTTTCTACCCATTTTCCTACCTACTAGAAATGTTATAATGAATATAGGTCTATCTTCGTTGTTGATTTTCAGGGTGTATACAACTTCAAAGGTGAATCAGGATTCTCTACGATCCATGTATCATTGTCTTCTATACTTTTACAGATAGTGTTTTATTGTGTCAGCTGCATTTGTATCCAGTTATTTTGTTCAATAATTAGTATAGAAAGATTTTGGAAGAGATGCAGTTTGGCATACATGTCAATGATGGCACCCTCCAAATCATTCCTCATTTTTTCTACAGTGGTCTTAAAATTGAGAAGACTCCTTTCATGAACATTTACTTGTTGGAGCCTCTCTTCTAAATATTTGATCCTGATCTCATTTTCTTCGTTCTCTTGGAACAATGTATGTATATTGTCCACGGTTGCATCCATAATTGCAAATCCTTCCCTAGCTACTGCTAAAGGGTCTTCCCTGCAATTTCATGTGATGGGGAATTGAGTAACTACTGAAAAAGGGGATCCTTCTACTGCTGGAACCTTTTTTACTCTATCTTTCACGATTCCGACAGTTTTACTATCATATGTGAAACTGCATAAATCTAATATATCTAATGACTGAAAAGGTGCCCACGGCTTGAGACCTAAACCAATGCTCATTTTTTTTCTCCTACACCTGTTGTGTATGTTCCTGGAACATCCAAGTCCATCGAGTGTGTGTCATATTCTCTATCATTTACATTATTCTTATGCCTTTCTTCTTCAACAACCTTATCCACTGCTTATTTCTCTACTAATTCTGCTGCTATTCTGGCCATTTCAGCTAGCTCCCTTTCTTTTTCTGCAACAACTTTCTCTTTGACTTCTGCTTTTTATTTGGATTCATGTTCCTCCCTAGAATTTTCTTTGTCGGCTTCTAAATTTTGTTGCATTGTTGCATTATTCCTCCTCTTCAGTACTTTCTCTTTGTCTCTTCTCTTTTTATCTGTCGGTGCCTCTTAATTTTCTTCTATGGAAGTTGAATGAGCTGAGATGGAGATGGGGGAAGATATCTCAGCTTCAACTCTCTCTGCATTTTTTCTAGCTTCCTATCTTGCAACTTATTTGTCTTTGATTCTTCCTTTAGGCTGGCCCTGAGTGTTGAAAATTACCGCATAATAATTCATGGAGTTTTGATGTAACACCCTGGTTTTAACCCTTATTAACTAGAATGTATTATGTAATTGTGACTTAGGATGGTGATCAGGTAAATTTTAAAAGGGGCTAGAGTGATTATGAAATGTAATAATTCATATACATTAATAAAATACATCGGGTTGCAATACATATAAGGAAAAAAAAGATAGGAGGTTATGATTCCACCAGAGAGGAGGCTTAAGGGGATAAGTATTTTTATTATAATTTATTTCCCCATAATTGATTTTATGGAGAAAAGGGGTTACATGACCTTCTTGGGAAGAAGGCCATGTGGTTCTTGTTTTCATGTAATTATATAAACCTTGCTCGTTGATTGTTTGGGGGTTTCTCTTGGTTAATAATTTCATTTTAGAATTCCTCACTTCACTCTTGTTGAATTTGTGTGCTCTTGGGGGGAAGCATGGAAATGAATGGTTGAAGGAGGAGATCCATTGCTTGATGGTTGTAATAAATTATTGATCAATTCCAGGAGGGAATGGATTCCTGTGTGCATGAGATTGATGGAAGTTCAGAAAGAACTATCCACAACTGAGAATCCTTGTAGTTTCCAATAGGGATATTTCTTGATGAGTTGCATTAGAACCATGAAGAGAAATGGAACAACCTCATGGATTGCATGGAAGAGAAAGGTGTTCATTTCCTTGGGTTGTGTAGGATGAGGGGGAAAGAGAGAAGGAAATTTGGATTCGTTGTGTGGTTGGAAAAACTGAGAGATAGTTAGCCAATTGTTGTGTGTTTTATATTTGACCTAGGACCAGTGCTTGTGGATTCATAGCTCTACCTGGGGGGTGACCTATCATTGAGAGTAAAATAACAAAAAATTCTATGGTTGGGAGGAACATATTTGGTCTACAACTAGTTGGTGAATGTTGCAAAGATAAGTGTTCTCTGTGTTTTTTGTACAATGTATTTTTTGTTGTGTATTTAATTATCTCTAAGATGTATTTTTGTGTGCATGTCTGCTAGTTATTTGTTGTGCATGGCACATTGTTTATTTATTTCATGTTGTATCATGGATATTGATTAATGCGTGTGAGTATTTCATGCTTATTTTTCTAATTAATTATTATCAGAGTTTGAAATTGGTTTAGAAGTGCGTTTTTGAGGTGGTGTGCCTAGCCTGTGGGTGGTTGGGTGTGTTATAGATTGGTATCAAAGATTCTAGTTGAAACAATAAACTAGTATGGGCCAGAATGAGTTCAAATTTGAGAAATTTGTTGTCACATATTTCAAGTTGTTTGAATTTGGGGAAAAATGGAAATATTAGAGAGAAGTATCCCAAAATTCAAGGGAAAAATCGATTTGAAATAATTCAGGATTGTCTAAGAAGTTTAATGGGTTAGATATATAGAGTTGCATAGCCGAGTTCGACATGGAAGGTTGAAAGTTCCAATTTTTTTAATGGTCGTTGTAGCGTGAGGTGCAGAGGAATCAAATATAAACCTAAATCCTAGGGGAGGTAACGTATTAGGTTCAACATGTTCATAGAATGCACGATTAAGACCTTTGGAAAGGTCGAAGGAAAGGTCGAGAGAGACAACGTTGTAGAAATAAAAAACAAGCTAGAGCATCGCGCAGAAAAAGATCCATGGAAAGAATTATTGGCACAAACCCTCCTTCCAATTCTCCTCTCTCTTTGGGTTGCACAACCTCCTAGTCTATGATCGTTCAAAACCTGATTCAAATTGACTCTTCGGCTCCTTGGAACCCAAAAACTCTATCACAAGTCCTTCCTTTCTTGGCACAGGTTGTGTGGCACCTGTGAACCCTCTGCTTAGCGCTCTTCAAATCTTAATGCCAACTGGTGCTAGCTCTCTATACTAGTCTCCCCCTTTGATGTGACCATAGACTACGACCGTGGCCAACTCCCTTTGTGACTCCATGCATCGAAACTTTCGTGAGCTACTTAATCTCCTTTTTCTTGATTCCCAAATCGACGAATTCTTCTGGACCAAACCTACGGTCCATGTTTTCCTCGTGCTCGATGGATGAGATCAAATTGTGAGTTCTGAATTCACTAGTCCTCTCTTCTCTCAACTCCTTCCTTCCCAATTTGTGAATCAACGAAGTGTTTAATTCTCTCCACATGTCCTACCTCAATGGATAACCCAAACTTCTGCATCTCCTAGCTCGTCAGGTATCCTCTTCTTGTATTTCCTCCAAAGGGTTCTTCCTCTGAAATTTGTGGATCTCTTCCATGTTTCCTTACCATTATCGATGACTAGGATCAACTCGCTCTGCACTACCCTGCGAATATCTTCGGGACTTCACAAGTCCTCGACCACCCTTGTACCCTTAGAAAAATTTCCTCTTTGAGACTTAAGTTGTTCTTGAACTCCTTGTGCACTCCCTGCAGAGTTCTGTGCACAATCTTCTGCGCCTTTGCTCAGCTTGAAAACATTCAAGGTTCCTAGTTCCTCTGCAACCTTCAGTGAAGTTTCTCTTGCCCTCTAGGAAACTTAACGCATTTCCCCTTGAGCTCTATAAGATGAACTTACAATATCCTTGGTGCACTCCTTGCACTTGACTTAGTTTTTTGACGGCTTCTCTCTTAGCCTTCATGAATGTTTTAAGGTATATCCTTTCCTTTGTTGATGCACTCTTGCAAAGCCTTCCTTCCTCAGAATGTTCAATAATTATGGGATTCTCTTAATGATTCCAACACTCCCTAATGTGTTTCTCCTGTATGCTCTCATACCAAATCGATGCCCTCCTGGAAGAGTGTTCCAAAGTGTTCAATAACTCTGAACTGTGCTTTCTCCAACATGGTTTTTCTTTCCAAGGTACTTAACCACCTTGAAATCTCTTCTTAAGTATTTGAATTATCCTGGTATGCCCTCCTAGCAGTTTCTCTTATGAATCCACTGAGTTCATACACATGCATCAGTTCACAGAGTTTCCTCGCTCTATCACACACTCCTTTCACTGAACCTAGAGAACAAGACCTAATCCAACACACTTACAGATAGAAAATTGTATCTCTATCCCTGTAGACAATTTCTAACATTCATCTACAATTCAAAATGCATACAAATGACATTCCTCACCAAATTTCGATTACACAAAATTTGATAACAGGAAAATATTTCATTTTTCTATTAATGGAAGAATATCAAATTACAAATGTTTGAGTCTGCACTGCAAATGAGTCTCGGTCCTTTGTTTTTCTCTCTCTCCCTCCTATGCATCTGTGTCTCATCCTCTACCCTAATGCTTCCTCTCTGGTAATAATACAAAATGGTTATACAAGAAGGGATCGATGAGCTTCCCTCCAAGCTAATCTAGTGGTGTCAAATCACCATTCAAAATGCATGTATAATGGGAAATTACAATAATGGAAGTCTGCTCCAAATTGGATGCAGATCGCTCCTACTGTCAACCACTTAATGGCAACCTTATATCCATCTTGTGCGAAGGCACAAATTGGCTCTTCCAGCTTGTCAAAATTAAATTCCTAGATCACGGCTTAGATTCTCAAGGCCAAAATGAGAGGGCGACGCCTCTCCCTTCCTTGAATGCTCTCCATGCATGTTAATTGGCTAGCGTGTCCTGAGGTGGAGAGATGCTCCTGCATCAATTCTAGAATCGTAATCATTCCCTTTTGAATTTTGGGGGGGATCACAACTATTGAATAAACGAATCTCTAGATAGTTAGATTGAAATTCAAGTAAATAGGATCTGTCATATTGAACTACTTGATCGTCAGTCGTTAATCGAAGCTAGTAGGAGATAGAAAAAATTTCAACTTCGCCACTTCAGTAATTATGAGAGGTAGGGAAGAAGCATGAAATGAAAAAGGCCGAAGTCATGAAATCCCATTGACCATTTGATATCATAGGAATTTTGGGTGAAATATTCATTGTTGATCATGGTCATCCAGCATTGACCCTCCATATGTAAATAATTTTGAGTCCTAGAAATCCCAAAGGTTGAAGTTGCAAAATCCCACCAACTGTTACATTGAGGGAAGAACTTCGGGATTAATTCTAACCATTGGATCTAACATTAGTGGAAGGATAAAGTAAGTAAATTTGTTAAATGATAGTAAGTGGTCATCATTTATTTATGACCACTTCAACAGGAACAACTTTGGGGGAAATTGAGCTACGCAATATTCATAGAATCCCAGAGTCTCAGAGTGCCAAAGCTCTGAAATCTCACCAACCATCAGATCGAAGGAAGAATTCAGGAGAAATTTTAGTCGTTATATAAAAAGTACAAGGATAAATAAGTTTTAAGACTCTAAATCTTCACAATATCGATGATTATTGGAGACTAGGAAAAGCCACAAAGTATCGAAGTCACGAAGTGTCGAAGCCACAAAGTCCAAAGCCGCAGTCGCAGTCGCAATATTTTGCAGGCCGTTAGATCTAGAGTGGATGAATGTGGAATTTATATTATTTGGATGATGTGTTTGTTGGAAAATATTTAACAGACAACGAGTGACAAATATTTAATAGACAGCGAATGCTTGTCATTGATGGCAAGTACAGAAGTAATGATGGCTTGAGTACAGCAGCAATGATCAACAGGAAAATAGAAGATAAGTCCAGGAAGATCGAATGATCGAAGGCTCGAGAAGCATTTATGATCATTGGATCCCATCCAAAAATCCCGACAGCATGAGGGCCGTCAGATCTAAATAAAGACAAGAAGAGTGCGCTGAAGAGGAGGATAGATCTCATGCATTAGATCTGAGCGCAAGGACCGACCACCGTTGGATTGAGGAAAACCTGCACGATCTTTAAAAGTGCATGGAGTAGAGGGCTCACAAATCCTGAACGCAGGAGGACCGTCCATCTCAGGGGGTTATGTGGACCGTTGATCCGACTCCCTGTCGGAGTTTCGAGGATCGCGTGTTGGAGATGTCAAAGAAACAATGCAACAGGAATCCCGATTTTGCGATATGAAAAATTGCGACGTAATCTGAGCTGTTAAATCAAGATCGCATCTGAACTGTCGATCTGACTCACGTCAGCTAGGAACATGTGGCACAACTAGGTAAAGACAAGTGTCAAACTGATTCAACATGCCAAGCACATGTAAGTCACAAATCAGGGTGACACATGGCAGATATGTAACACATGTGATGTCAACAGACTTACACCATGTCGGAGTTTCGAGGATCGAGAGTTGGACATGTCAAAGATTATTGACATCAGGAATCCCGATATCACGATATGTGAAATCGTAATGTAATCTGAGAAGTCAGATTAAGGTTGAATTTGGACCATTGATTCTAGCCCTTGTTGGAGTTTCAGGGATCGAGAGTTGGACATGTCAAAGATTATTGACATCAAGAATCCCGATATCGTGATATGTGAAATCGTGATGTAATCTGAGCCATCATATTAAGGTTGAATCTGGACCGTTGATTCCATTCATTGTCGGAGTTTCGAGGATCGAGAGTTGGACATGTCAAAGATTACTGACATCATGAATCCCGATATCGCGATATGTGAAATCAAGATGTAATCTGAGCCATCTGATTAAGGTTGAGTCTCGACCATTGATTCCAGTCATCGTCGGAGTTTCGGGGATCGAGAGTTGGACATGTCAAAGAATATTGACATCAGGAATCTCGATATCGCGATATGTGAAATCATGATGTAATCTCAACCGTCAGATCAAGATATGATCTGGATCATTTATTCGACTTCTTTACGGAATTTCGTGGATCGGGATTTGTAAGTGACAAGAACATTGAACATCAAGAATGTCGAAATGCCGAAACCCGATTAAAGGCAAGATTAATAAAGTTCATCCAACGATGCAGATAAATTGGAATATGATCAGAAGGTTATTGTTCTCTCTCACAGTTAACCCCTCAGTTATGAATCTGTTAGTGAAACGGACTCATGATTGCAAATCAGTTAGCGTTTCAGTTGGCGTTTTAGTTGCTCGGATAGTTGTCTTTCTTTTTCCTAAAGAGTTGGGAAGTTGAACTGTCGTGTAATTGTGTATAAAATAAAATGAGACAGACTGTGTATGGTTGGTTGTTCTGTAGGAGAAAAGAATGAAACCGTAAGAAAAGTAAAAGGAGAGAATGCACAGGAGAAGATTGAGCATATGTGCAGTATGAGATGAAACGCAGAGCAGAATAAAAAAACAATTTGGAGCAGAGAAGAATGAGAGAACGAGTTGATGCAGAGCATACCCGCTGAACAGACAGAGGAAGAGAAGAACAACATAACAGTTTGTAGAAGACCAGATTTTTAGAACAAAGAAAGATTGGTATGAATTGTTTTATCTATGTAGTTGACTATTTATTTATTTATTAACATTCTAGGGAGGTTGGGAGGTGCTCGGGAGGAGTTTTGTCCTTAGAGGTTCAAGTGGGAGCTTGAACACAAGAAGTTGTAGCTTCCATCTGGTTGCAGCCAGAGAAACTAGGGTGGCAGGTGGTGCAAGGGAGAACAAGTGTTCTTTGTTATACAGGTTGGAGCTTGTGTAACTGGAGGTTGGTGCTTCCATCCAGTTGGTGTTGGAACATTCAGGAAGTTGATGCTTCCATCCAGTTGGTGCTGGAATATTCAGGGAGTTGGTGCTTCCTTCTAGTGGGTGCTAGAGAAACCAGAGAGTTGGTGCTCTAAAACAAGTTGCAGCTTGTAAAACAGAGGTAGCATCCTCACATTGAGTTGGTGCTCAATTAAAGATGATGTACAGAACTTAAAAGACTGCCTATCATTTCGAAGAAGAAGAGGTTTTCTCCCTTTATGGGTTTCCTCATGAAAATCTGTCTCTATGTATACCTTGTGTGCGACTGATCCTTTTTACTTTTACTGTCCATATGCTATATAATGTTGATGATCACTTGAAGAAAGATTAAGAATTTTTTAATAGACTAAAAATTTGTTTAAGCTCAAATACAACCGATTCACCCCCCCCTCTCAGTTGTATTACTAATTTCAACAATTGGTATCAGAGCGGGTTCCTTTTATTCAAAGGTAGATCTGTAAGCTTAAACATGACAAGTCATGAAGGGACTTCATCCTCTAAGCCCCCTCTGTTTGATGGAACAAATTTTGCCTTCTGGAAGATTAGAATGAGAACATACTTAATGGCCTTGGGT
>ML825511.1:0-14063 GCA_009831015.1 Picea engelmannii | reverse complement strand
AAAATGGATAATGATGCAACCCCCTTACTCCCCGTAGGGTTGCGTGACCTCCTGGTCAAAGGATATTCTATTATTTGAGTCTAATGACTCTCTGAAACCTTAATGGTTTCCTTCTATATTAAGACATAGGCCCTTTTGGCTTCTTGGTGTAGGGTCGATAGAACCTACGGCCTTCCCTTTTGCTCTGCTACAAAATCTTAGACTGTTGAGCGATAGCTCCTTTTGAGATAATCCCTCTGTTGAATGTGACCTTGGGTGATGACCACGCAATTGCGGGCGCACCCACAAGAGGTTTGGAGTTAAACTACTTTTGGACCTACAATTATACTCAAACTTCCACATGTCCTTCTTAGGAAACCATGTTTTGAATTGTGTCTCGCCCTCAATATTTTAAACTCCGTGAAACTCTTGTTCCCACAATGCTATGGGATTATTGATCTTGTGATCTTGATGATATCGTTTGAATCGATGGTTCAGATCTATGCCCTTCAAATCTATGGACTAGATCTTCCCCTCCTTCAATCAATAGATGCGATCTCTTTCGCAACTCCGAACTTCAAGATTTTGAAATCTCAAACCCTACTTTCTTTCGTATGTCAATCCTCTGGAAATAGCGATATGTGGACACCTGTCCTCCAAATCAAAGGCCCTTCTCCCACTATGGATGTTTGACCTTTCATCTCACATCAATGGTCCTATGACACTCTTCCCAATCGACAGTCGAGGTCTCCTCCAGGTCTTTAGACATATGAGATCTCAAGTCGCAAACTTACTTTTCCCTAATGGATTTTACCAGGAGTCCATAATCCATCGATGTGTGTCCTCCTGATCTAATGATCGAGGATTACTTCAGGAATTTACCCAAAATGCATGTATCTACACCACGTCCCTCTTGGATCTGGTGGCTACAAATCACTTTGGGACTTTTCCCGGAGTTCACGGACTCATGCCACATCTCCCTTAGGTCTAGTTATCCATATTTTACTTCGGATCTTTGGGTCTTCATACTCCGACGATTTGAGTTCGGGATATGCTGCCAAGTGTCTCCTCACAAATCGACAGTTCTCGTCTCTTTGGGTATTCAGGCTTCAGATGTTTAAAATATTCAACCTTCACCTTCTTCTGGATATTTCAACCTATTGACACATAACCTCTTGAATCAACGATCTAGATTCACTTTGGACCTTCGACTCTCTGCGCTTCAGGTGTTTTAAGTTTCAAACTTGCTTCCTCCCGAACTTCACAATATCTGACGGTCCAAATCCTCTCTAACGATTCGATGTTTGGTCTTTGACTTGAACAATCTAATGGCTCATATCTACTCTTGTGATAGGATGACTGAGATCCTACTTCAGGTTTACAGCTCTTCGGGCTCCAAAAATTTCAAAGTTCAACCCCAATAGGTTCTCTCTCCTCTATGCTGCAAAGTTCTAAGGTTCTTGCACCTTCCTCTAATCTCATGACTATCGATCCTCTTCACTGCGATCCAACAATCATGGTATCTCCTCCTCCTGAGATTCTAATATTCTTCTGACTTAGAATATTTATTAGTCTCCAAAGGTTTTGAACCTTTTCTCCTCCTATGAGTCTGACTCTGGGATATTGTCAACACTTGAGAAAAGTGTTATCCCTCCTAAGCTTTGTCCTTAAAGGATTTCGACTTCCCACACACACATTGTGTTTTGAGGATTTTGATAAATCAAAATCAAGGATTTATTGGAAATAAATTATTCTCGCCCACCTGGCGTTCCTCTGCAATGGTTCTTCGAAGCTTGGTCGCTCCATGACGCTATGCACACCTTGCACCTAGCCTAATTTTCTCTTGTTCTCTATGAACTTATCTGAGGCACTCAGAGAATCAATCTACACACTCCTTGTGTTCGAGATACACACCTTGCATACGAGTGTCAAAAGAGAAACAATTGAAACTCATCCAGTTTCGTCACAAACTCATACAGTCAATATCTCGAGAAATCATACATGAACGAAAATGAAAATAACCAAACACACAGAATATCACAGTCATTCAATCATACATAAAATGAACATAGTCCAAGTATTTTGGACAATTCTATTTGTTCTATTCATTCATAAAAACAATTTTACATAGTGTTTCTTTTACTCTACTATGTTCTACGGATCTCTTTGATATCTATCTCATTCTTTCTACTATGTCTATTTGTTTCAATACACCAATGAAAAAACTATCTAAGGATTGGCTCCATGAGCTCTCTCATCCTGTCTCAAGTATATCCTATCAATTAAAATTTATTACCTACTTTGTCCTATTACAATAAGTAACAGTTATTGCTAGATAAGAGTCAACACTCCATATTTGCAATCTCTTACAATCCGTAATGCTTTTCAAACAAGTTACATATTTAAAATGTTGTTTACAAAATATCTCAACAACTGATTTATCTCTGAAATAAATGTTTGATTTGAAACTTGGTCCTGCTAAGATGTCATTCATTCACCTCCACATGTGTGTTCTTGACTTGGAAGGTGATGCTCCTACATCATACTCCTCTAGTTAAAAATATTTCATGGACTCTGGTCCATGAGCTCCTGCACTATCTTTCCATGCTTCAAAATATCAAGTTCTGTAACTCAGCTTGTATCTTCCATTGGATGATCTGTCCACCTCACTAAGTATTCAGGATATGTCTTTCTCCTGGTCTTCTTTTCATCTCTTTGTTCAATGATTTTATCCGTCTGAGGTTTTTCTGTTGTGGGCAATTTCTCTTCCCGCTTAATTTCTTTTTGATCATTTGATTCTCCCGCCTCATCTCCCCTGTAAGAATACAAGTCTACAATATTGAATATCAGTGATATCCCAACATTGTCTAGAAACTCAATCTCATAAGAATTGGTTGTGAATTTCCTAAGAATCCATCATGGCCCTATATTCTTCATCTTCAATTTGTTATATGTTCCCCTTTGAAAAAATTATTTTCTCAAATGAGCTAAAACTTCATCTCCAACTTTGAATTGAACTTCTCTCCTCTTTTGATCAACTCTGCTCTTGTATTTATGGGTGTTGTTTTGTAGCTGTTCTTTGAATCTGTCATGGAGTTTCTGCATTTCTTATGTAAAATCCTCTTCTCCAACACCTCTGAACTTATCTTGGTTTAGATCTCTCAACTCTGTAATCCCTCTTGGATGTATACCATACACAATTTCAAATGGAATTTTCCCTATGTTCTTGTTCACTGAATTGTTGAATACTAATTGTGTCTGTGTCAGAATCTGATCCCATTATCGACCTTGCTCAGTGACTAAACTTATTAACAAGTTTATGAGACTCTTCTTTACTACTTCAGTTTGTCTTTTTGTCTAAGGGTGATATGTTGAACTAAAGTACAAGTTCATCCCCAGCCTCTTCCATAGATTTCTCCAAAAGTGTCCTACAAATTTTGTGTCCTTGTCTGAGACTATGCTCCTCTGCAATCCATGTAGTCTCACTACCTCTCTGAAAAACAAATTATCTATGTGTGTAGCATTGTTTGTTTTCTGGCATGGTATGAAATGTGCCATTTTTTAAAATCTGTCCACCACAACAAATATAGAATTGCTCCCTTTTTGGGTTCTAGGCAATCCCAAAACAAAATCCATACTAATTTCATCCCACAACCTTTCAGTATGCACAATTGGCTTCTGTTGAACAATAATCCATCTTGGATAAAATATTCAGTCCATGGGCTTTTGTCTCCCAATAAAGGATTCTTGCATGCCTCATAAGCCTCCTTAAAATCTACATCTTCTTTATACATCTCTTTGAGCTATTGAAACCCTAAGGTATCCACTTGAAATTCCTGTATAATCAAACTCCTCCTGCTCAAAGCATCTGCAACATTGTTTGCAGTTCCAACAATGTTCTTAATAAAAAAAGTAAAATTTTTCATAAATTCTACCCATTTTTCATGTTTTTGATTCAACTTTTCTTGCCTAGTAATAAATTGCAAAGATTGATTATCATTGTACAAGACAAATCCTTTCGGAATTGGATAGTGTCTCCACTGCTTCAAATCTTGAATCACTTCATAGAATTCTTTGTCATATGTGGAATAAGTATTCTTGGTGTCATTCAGTTTCTCACTGAAATAAGCATCTGGCCTATTATCCTCACTGAAGACTGCTCCAATAGCTAATCCACTTGTATCACATCTCACCTGAAATGTTTTTCCAAACTCTGGCAAGACCAGAATTGGTTGTTTTGTGATCTTTTCCTTCAACACTTTGAAACCTTTTTCAGATTCCTCTATCCAACTAAAGGACTTGTGTTTCTTCTTCACAGTGTCTAGCATGGGTGCACATATACCACTAAAATTTCTGATAAAATTTCTATAAAATCTTGCTAACCCATGAAAACTTCTTACCTCAAATATGTTTCTTAGCGATGGCCATTCTTTGATTGCTCTTACCTTTTCTGGATCCATATTCAATTCATTTGAAGAGATCACAAAACCCAAATATATGAGTTCCTTCCTCATAAAATAACTTTCTTCAGATTTATCAACAACTTTTCTTGCTGCAACTTTTCCATCAATGATGTCAAATGTATTAAGTGTTCTCCCTTAGTCTTACTGAATATTAGTATGTCATCCAGATATACTATTACAAACTTCCCTATGAATTCCTTCAACACTTCATTCATTAACCTCGTAAATGTGCTTGGTGTATTTGTCAACCCAAATGGCATGACCAACCATTGAAACAATCCTTCATTTGTATTGAATGATGTTTTCCATTCATCTCCCTCTCTCATCCTTATTTGATGATATCCACTCTTCAAGTCTATCTTGGAAAAATAGCTTTATCCACTCAAACAATCCATCAAATCATCCATCCTCGGTAAAGAAAATCTGTACCTAATGGTTATCTTGTTAATGGCTTGGGAATCTGTACACATTCTCCATCCTCCATCCTTATTTGGACTTAACACAGCTGGTATTGTGCATGGGCTTAGGATTTCCCTGACTAAACCTTTATCCAACAACTCTTGGACTTTATTTTTGACTTCCTCATTCTCTCTAGGTGTCAACCTATAAGCTTCTTTGTTTGGTAAACTAGGTCCTGGAATAAGGTCAATATGATGGCTTATACTCCTTATTGGTGGCAATGAGTGTGGTAACTCATCCACTGCTATATCAACAATTTTTTCTAACAGTTCCTAGATTTCTATAGGAAAATATTCCATGAAAGTATTTGTAAGGATAACTCTAGGCTTCCTCACTACAACAAACTACATTTCTTTCTCCTTCTTGACTTCTTTCAAGAGTTCCTTCCCACTCTTGAGAAGTATGCTTGAACTAGGTTCTCTCTTTTTCTCTTTGTCCTCTATGGGTAACAATATATGTGTCCTACCATTATTTTCTAGGGTATAGGTATTCTTCCTTCCATCATGAATAACTTTTTGGTCATACTGCCACATCCTTCCCAATAAAATATGACAGAAATCCATAGGAATTACATCACATAATATTTCATCCCTATAACCTCCTATTTTAAATTCAACTTGGCATTGTTGACTTACCATTACTTGATGTGCTTTCTGCAACCATGATACTTTGTATGGGTTTGGATGTGTAGTTGTCTTCAACTCCAGCTTCTCCACCATATTTTTGGATACTATATTGTCAGTGTTCCCACTGTCTATGATCACCTTGCAAACTCTATCTTTTGCCTTGCAAGGAGTTCTAAACAGACTTGTTCATTGAACTGGTTCCTCTACATCCTTCTTGGGTTTAAGAAAAATATTTCTCATCATGAGGTTCCTTCCTCCTTCTATTGCTTCTTCTTCCACATGCTTTTGTGCTTCAACAATGTGTGTTTCACCTATTCCTTTGTTCTTTCCCTCGGGACATTCCCAAGACAGGTATAGCATCTAACTACACCTCCTCTGGCTCTTCCTCATCCTCTTCCTCTAGGAAAAGAGCTTCTTCCTCCATGTTGTCCTTATTTAGAAATTCCACCTTTCTCATGGTTGTAAGTTTTAAACCTGTGAAGTAAAGCAATGCATATAGATTCTTAAGCAACACAGAATTTAATCAATGGCTCATTCACATAGTACACAGAGATATTATACCAGAAACCCTCAACCGGGAAAACATTTTGTATATTCATTATTATCGAATTTCACCATTCACTATACAATATATACAATGTTTTTAGGTATTCCGTAGATACCAAAACCGTAATCCCTAAAACCAAGATTATTTTTAGTAAACCGCCAAATATAGAAAAAACCGCCCAAAAATTTCACCATTCACTATACAATATATACTAGTACGAGGGATTTTCAGACGTAGTTGTCATATCTGACACACCCACACACACACACGCAAAGAATATAACACATACCCAACATTCTCCCACTTGTTGTTTTCTTTGCATCCTGGGGTCCAAGGGATTATATAGTCAACAATCCAGGGAAACAATGCCCATTGTTACTCTACACGAGGATAACTTTTTTGTGCTCATAGACTTTGTCAATGAATCTGCAACATTCTTTAAAGTGTCAACCTTTTCCAGCAACACCTTCTTTTCCTCAACCATGTCTCTCACAAAGTGATACCAAACATCAATATGTTTTTTCTTCGAATGATAAGATGGGTTCTTTGCCAGGAAGATTGCACTCTGACTGTCACAATCTAATCTCACTGCTTGTTGTACCAACCCAATACCTGAACACAATATTTGTAACCATACTACTTCCTTGCTTGCATGAGTGGCGGCCATGTATTCAGCTTCTGTAGTTGAGAGTGCCACTATAGCCTGTCTTTTGCTCATCCAATTGATTGCTCCTCCAAATAGGTTAAACACATACGCACTTGTAGATATTCTACGATCTAGATCTCCAACCTAGTCTACATCTACAAAGCCATGTATTTCCACCACTCTATCCAATCCTGGTCTTCCTTGGTAGCACAATCCATAACTGGTGGTGGCACAAAGATACCTGAAGACCCTCTTTACTGTTGTCCAATGATCCATCCCTAGTTTTGACATATACCTGTTCAAAAATCCCACTGCATGTGCAATGTCCGGTCTAGTACAGACCATTGCATACATCAAACTGCCAACTTCATTGGCATACAGAACATGGGACATGTCCTCTTCTTCTTCCTGTGTCTTGGGACATTGATCTGCAGATAACTTTACACCTATATAAATAGTAACCTTGACCGGTTTACTTGCATTCATATTAAACCTCTGCAATATCTTCTCAACATATTTTCTCTGATTCAACCAAAGTTTCTTGTTTGCATGATCTCTTTTAATCTCCATTCCCAGAATGAAGTTAGAAGCACCGAGATCCTTCATGTCAAATTTGGAGGATAGCTGTGATTTCACCTCCTTGATAACATCCATGTTATTTCCTGCCAACAACATGTCATCAACATACAACACTACATAAATGAAGTGATTACCAACCTATTTGGAATATACACAGTGATCATCCCTGCTTCTTACAAATACCAATCCAAGGATGTATGTGTCAAACGTTTGGTACCGCATCCTAGGTGATTGCTTCAGACCATATAGTGACTTCTTTAGATTACAGACGAACTCCTTCTTTCCCTTCACTGCAAAGCCTTCTGGTTGCTTCATGTAGATTTCTTCTTCCAGATCCCCATGTAGGAATGTTGTCTTCACATCCATCTGTTCCACTTCAAGATCAAAAGCAACAACAATAGATAAAAGAAATCTAATAGAAGTTAACTTAGCAACAGGAGAAAAAATCTCACCAAAGTCAATTCCCTCTACCTGGCAAAAACCTTTTGCTACTAACCAAGATTTGTATTTCTCCACTTTACCTTTTGCATTAAACTTCATTATGAACAATCATTTTCTACCAACCGATTTTCTTCGAGATGGCAACTCAACTATATTTGATGCCTCATTTTTATCCAAGTCATCCATTTCTTCAGCCATGGCCTTCTTCCAGAGTTTACTATCCTCGGAATTCACTGCTTGCCTAACAGTTCTAGGATCATCATCAGTAATAGATAAAGCAAATTTGGAATGAAAATCAGGTGGACTATACCTTTCTGGTTCCCTTCTATCTCTCACTGATCTCCTCAATACTGGGGTATGAGGTTCTTCTTCTTCTTCTTCTTCTTCTGCTTCCTCTTCTTTAGATGATTCAGATTTTGCATCATCCAACTCAAGATCTATTTTCATAGGTTCATCTTGCGCTGGTAGGAATTCTTGTTTGGACACATCTTTTACCTCTCTGAAAACAAGATCTTGACTATAAAAAAATTTCTTGGTTTATGGGTTCCAAAGCTTATAACCTTTCACACGATCTTTATAACCAATAAAGATACACTTTTCATCCTTTTTATCCAACTTACTTCTATTTTCCTTTGGAACATGTACATAAGAATCACAACCAAACACTCTAAGAGAGGGTTTATTTCTAGACCATACCTCATGTAGAGTTTTATCATCCAACACTGATGAAGGTGATCGATTGACCAGGTAACATGTTGTACCCACTACTTCTACCCAAAACTCTTGTCCTGACTTGACACCGTTGAGCATGCTCCTTGCTTTTTCCATCAGTGTCCTATTCATCCTTTATGCAACTCCATTCTATTGAGGAGTGTATGGAGTAGTATTTTGCCTTGCTGTACCACACTTCTTACATAATTTTTAGAATTCACTTCTGTAGAATTCTCCACCATTATTTGTTCTCAATACCTTTATTTTCTTCTCTGTCTGATTTTCTACCAGAGCCTTAAACTCTTTAAATTTATCAAATACCTCAGATTTCTTTCTAAGAAAATAAATCCATGTGTTCCTTGAAAACTCATCTATGAATGAAACATAATACACATATTTACCTAGGGATGGAACAGGAATAGGTCCAAACACATCACTGTGTATCAACTCTAATATCCCCTTTTCTCTTGTAGCACCAGATGGGAATCTTACTCGATTTTGTTTACCATATATGCAATGTTCACATAAATAAAAAACTAGAGTGCAATTAGACATACCTTCAACCATACCTTTACCGTGTAGTGCTCGAAGGCCCTTTTCTCCAATATGTCCCAGTCTTTGATTCCACAGCACTGTCTTCTTTCTAGGGACAATATTGGTCTTGTCTTCTTTATTTCTCTGTTCAGGGACAAAAAAACTATTACACCCATTAGTATAAGTTCTTCCTAGCAACTTGTATATAGTTATGTAACAAACTCCCCTCATCAACACCATTTCTCCTCATACCATCTTGCAAGTGTTCTTTCCAAATACAGTATCCACTCCTGCATCATCCATCTTGCTTACAGATATTAGGCTCCTAGCTATTTTTGGAATGTGAAGAACCCCGGGAAGTGTTCTAATCCTTCCATATTTTAGCGGCAACTTAACCTAAACCCCGTCGATCTCGGGCTACGCCCAGTGCCGAACGCTGTGCGTAACCAGGGGGGGGGGGCATACATGCCTCCCCTGGGACCCCCTTAGGAAAGAACCCGGTGCACATGGCACAAACCGAACACTACTGTGAGGGATCGTTAGACGCAATTGTCATATCTGACCCACACACACACACACATGCAAAGAATATAACACATACCCAAGAATGGTGACTATGGTGTTTGTCAGCTTCATGCTTCTTCTTTTGGAACTTCTCTCTGGTAGTTCCCTTACCTTTTCTTGAGTTTCCTCCTCTTCTTCATTGGATTTACTTCCTGGCCAATTTTTCTTCAGCTTTCAAGGCTTATTGATAAGAATCCTTGACTGTACTCACCGACATCATGTTGATCTCCTCTTGGATTTCATATCTCAACCCATTGATATATCTAGCTATCTTTTCATATTCATTTTCCTTATGTTCAGCCCTAATGTTCAATCTATAAAATTCTTCAGTGTATTCCTTCAATGATAAACCTTTATGTCTCAGATTCTGTAATCTTCTGTAAAGATTAATTTTGTAATCCTTTAGGATAAATTTGGCTTTCATCTTAGCTACCATCCTATCCTAGTTTTTAATTTTTTGCTTACGATTTCTCCTTCGTTCTTCTTGAAGTTCATCCCACAACAGTGTTGCATGAACTTTCAGTCTTGTCACTGCATGCTTCACCATCTTTTCTTCTTCAATATCTTCATAATCGAAGTATTTTTCCATAGCATGTATCCAATCTAACAATTCTTCAACTTCTAAATTGTCTTCATACATCAGCACCTCTATTCCTGCTCTGGTTCCTATTTTTGAAAAAACTTTTATCAGGCGATCTTGTGCAACATCCTTTGCTACATTTTCTTTGGCCTCTATTTTCTCACTCTTAGCTTCACTGATATCTCCAACGTCTAGTGCTCTTCTCTACATTATTTCCATGGAATCCAGTCTCATTTGGATTCACCTCATTTCTTCTTCCATTTCTACTTTCGCTCTACTCCTTCTAGGTGGCATGATTTCACTTTGTCACCTACAAACATAAATTAAATTTTTTATCCACAAATGATATCAACTTACCTCCTTTCCCCTTTTCTTGTTATCTACAAATAAATTCAATAATTTCTTTGATACCACTTGATGAAGCCCCCCTACTCCTTGTAGGGCTCTGCGACCTCCTGGTCGAAGGATGTCTGATTCTTTGAGTCTGATGACTCTCTGAAACCTTAATGATTTCCTTCTATATCATGACACAAGCCCTTCCAACTTCTTGGTGCAGGTCCAATAAAACCCTCGACCTTCCATTTCGCTCTATTGTGAAATCTCATAGTGCTGAGTGATAGCTCCTTTTCAGATAATCCCTCTCTTGAATGTGACCTTGGGTGATGACCACACGATTGCAGGTGCACTCACAAGTGGTTTGGATTTAAACTACCTTTGGACCCGCAATTATCCTCAAGCTTCCACGTGTCCTTCTGATGAAACCATGGTTTGAATTGTGGTCGGCCCTCAATATTTTAAACTTTGTGCAACTCATGTTCCTGCAATTCTACGAGATCGTCAATCTCGCAATCTTGATGATAACATCTTAATTGACAATTCATATCTTCACCCTTCGAATATATGGACTAGATCTTCCCCTCCTTCGATCAACGATTGCAATCTCTTTCACAACTCCAAACTTTGGGATTTTGAAATCTCAAACCCAACTCTCTTCTGTATGTCAATCCTCCAAAACTAGTGATCTACGAACACCTATCATAAATCAATAGTCCTACTCACACTATGGATTTTTGACCTTTCAACTCAAATCAATGGTCCTACAAAACTCTTCTCGATCGATGGTCGAGGTCTCCAACTGGTCTCTGGACTTCTAAAATCTCAAATATCAAACTTACTTTTCCCCAATGGATTTTACCCAGACTCTATAATCCACTAACACGTGTCCTCTTGATATAATGATTGAGGATTACTTCGGTTATTTAACTAGAATGCATGGATCTACGCCATGTCCCTCTTAAATACAGTGACTACAAATCACTTTGGTACTTTTCCCGGATTTCATGTATCCATGCCACGTCTCCCTTAGATCTAATGGTCCATATTTTACTTCAGGTCTTTGGGTCTTCACACTCCAACGATTTCAGTTCTCAAACTAAAAAACCCACTTCAATTTCCCCGGAGCTGAAGATTTACTGCCAAATGTCTCCTCACAGATCGAAGGTTCTTGTCTATTCGGGTATTCGAGCTTTGGATGTTTCAATGCTTCAACCTTCGCCTTGCTCTGGATCTTTCGACCTATTGACATGTAACCTCCTAGATCAATGATCCAAAATCACTTCATCCCTTTGGCTCATTGAGCCTCGGGTGTTTCAAGTTTCAAACTTTCTTCCTCTTGGACTTCACGATATCTTATGGTCTAGATCCTCTATGATGATCTAATGCTTTGTATTTTCCACGAACAATCTGATGGCTCAGATATACTCCTGTGATCAGATGACTGAGATCCTATTTTGAGTTTTCGGCTCTTCGAGCTCTGAAAATATCAAATTTCAACCCAAATATCTTCCCTCTCCTTTGTGCTGTGAAGTGCTAAGGTTCTTGCACCTTCCTCTGATCCAACGACGGTCGATCCTCTTCACTGTGATCCAACGATCACAGTCGCTCCTCCTCCTGAGCTTCTAATCTTGTTCTGACTTAGAAGATTTATCAGTCTCCAAAGGTTTCTAACCTTTTATCCTCCTACGAGTCCGACTCTGGGATATCTTCAACACTTTTGAAAAGTGTTATACCTCCTGAGATTTGTCCTTAAAGGATTTCGAATTCCCACACACACCTTGCGTTCTCGGGATTTCGATAACCCAAAATGAAGGATTTCTTGGAAATAAATTCTTCTCTCCCACCTGGCATTCCTCTGTGTTGTTTCTTCGAAGCTTGGTTTCTCGTTGATGTTATGCACACCTTGCATCTGGTCTAAGTTTCTCTTGCTCTCTCTGAACTTCTCTAAGCCACTCCGAGACTCAGTCAACGCACTCCTTGTGTTTGATATGCACACCTTGCATACGAGTGTCAGAAGAGAAACAATTTAAACTCATCCAACTTCGTCACGAACTCATACAGTCAATCTCTCGAACAATCATACATGAACGAAAATCAAAATAACCAAACACACAGAATATCACAATCATTCAATCATACATCAAATGAACACAATCCAAGGATTTGGGACAATTGTGTCTGTTCTATTCATTCATGAAAACAATTTTACATAGTGTTCCTTCTACTCTACTCTATTCTATTGATCTCTCTGATCTCTATCTCATTTTTTCTACTCTGTCTATCTGTTTCAATACAACCATGAAAAACTATCTAAGGACTGGCTCCACAAGTTCTCTCGTCCTGTCTGAAATCTATCTTATCAATTCAAAGTTGTTACCTACTTTGTCCTATTACAATAACTAACAATTATTGCCAGATAAGATTCAATAGTCCATTTCTGCAATCTCTTGTAGTCTGTAAGAATTTTCAAACAAGTTACATATTTAAAATGTTGTTTACAAAATATCTCAACAATTGATTTATCTCTGAAATAATTTTTTTATTTGAAGCTCAGTCCTACTGATATGTCATTCGTTTTCCTCCATGCGTGCATTGTTGACTTGGAAGGTGATTCTCCTGCATCATATATATCCTAGGATGTATATATATATATATATATATAATTTAATGTATTTTTAATTATATTAATTTCTTTTAGTTTTTTACACATCTCATAAACCTAGTTTGTTAATATATGATTTAATCATTTTTTTAATTATATTACAAAAAATATTTTTTTACACATAAACGTTGAAATCTTTAATGAACTTCATTTTGTTTTCCTTCAATATAAATTAAACAATAAAAAAAATAATTCTCACATGTGAAAAATGTTTAGAAGTTCTAGAATGAAAATGGACAATTTACTTATAATGAGTGGTACAAGGTTGCATGTCTTTTAAATATATTATGAACCTCAATTCACCCTTAACTATTATCTAATGGAATTTGTGTTATGACTCCTCACACATATTCATTTCAAATTGATAACACACCAATAATAATTGACAAAACAATCACTCAACCTAACTAAATTTCAATAGAAACATCTAGAAACCAAAAACAATTAGTACAACCTTAACTTGTAAGCTTCAAAATGTTTTTTACAACCCTTCATCACATTTGAGTGAAACAAAACATTTATAGATACAAATAACAAAAACATTCTTGAGTAAGAGTGAATATATCCCAACTAATAACAATGACCATATAAAGCTAAACTTATGGAACCATTACCATTGATGTCTACTCATATATATGATAGTCATCCCCACAACAAGAGAACCCATCTCTTACAACCACAAATTAGCAATGCCTACTTCAAGTGGTCTTAAAATTGTAGAAATGTATGTTGTCCTTACTAGAAATGGGGTATTTAACCATCCATGGAGAGATAAATGACTTATTTCACCATTAAGTTTAAAAAATTCTAGAAATTCTCATGTTCATAACAATAATGAAGTGGTGCCAAAACAAAGAAAGGGACAAAGATGGAGCTAAATATGAATTTCCATGTCTACATAGGGTTAATTGTGGGAGTTTTCATTGCAAACAAAAA
>ML825510.1:133626-144922 GCA_009831015.1 Picea engelmannii | reverse complement strand
AACTTGATGGCCTCCATCTCTCTCATGGGGTTAAGCTTCAGGTAAGTATCCATCTTTTGCACCCATGCTTGTGCTGTCATCTTAGCCGTACCATCAAAGTATGGAATCTCTATCTTCCCTGCCCTTCACTCAAACTCAAAGCTGCCCCTGTAGCTTATCCTAGGCTGGTTTCTAAAGTTGAGTTGACAATACTGGTCTAGGGACATTTGTCTTTGAACTTTCATATCCAAGATGTAGTATTCCTTGGTACTCCTAGCTAATTGTTCCACAAAATCTTCAACCTGTTCATGCTACCCTTGCTCATCTGTTAATGTGGGCATGCATGGTCTAGGGTTAGCTCTGCTACCTACATGTTGGCCTAGTGGTTCATCTATGAACATTGGCACGTATGGCCTATGATTCGTCCTACTACCCATCTTCCCATGGAACGTGCCACCTCCAAGACTTCCTTCGGATCCTGGTGCTTTCTCCGGGTTATATCTGACTTCCTCATGGGTTCCACCGGACCCTCCAACCTCCTTATTCCCATACGTATCAGGATATTTGCCTCGATGGGTTACTTGCATCAGAAGGTCAGTTATCCTAGTTTGGTTCTTGTTCATTTTCTATAGATTCTCATCAACTTTCTTCAAGGTTTCAGAGATTTCGGCATGTCCCCTTCTGTTGGTTTCCTGATACTCATCCAACTGTCGGACCAATGTGCTTTCTGTGCAGTTCATGTTTTGCTGGAACTTACCAAATTCAGTTACTAAGAGATCCAAGCCTTGAGGCTCATGTTCATCTGGTGACCCTTCCATTTCTGCCTCTGTTTCACTGTTGTTTTTCTTCCTCCGACACATAACAATTCCCCTGTACTTCTGCATGCACCGTTCTCTCCACAGGTTTGGAGGATCAAGGCTCTGATACCACTGTAATGATCCCAAGCCAAATTATTTCTTGGAATCACTAACTACTACTAATTTATTGAGTTATTAAGTGCATACAAGATTCATCAACACATGGAGATCACAATATATTCAATATGTAGAAGCACAAGCAAAGATCTGAACTTTTTATTATGAGCAATGTAAGATCAATACAATAGATGGTTGATCTGGCATAAACCTCAGATGGTCGTACAAGCAATAGATATGAGCTACTACAAAATGCTCCTGAAAATAAAAAAATAAGCCTCCAAAGGCTAGATATACAATGAATACTGAATCAAGTAGATATGATCCGTACTAATGCTCAACCTCCAAGATGGAAAGTGCCACGTCCTGCTAGAATGTTGAAGCCCTCAATAATTCTTCCCTGCTACCAAAAGTGTTCAATAATCCTGAGAAGTATTCCAAATGATAGATCGGGCAACTGTAAGGACAACCCAGATGTCCAAATTCCCAAATCCACTCTCAAACCCCATAGATCTGAATTTCCCACTGAATGGGGTGCCCCACTAGATGACTGAAACCCTAGTTGGTTCGGCCATGATGAAGGAGGCCTCCAAATGATATGAAACTATCCAAGAATAAATATCGGGCTATAAGAATCCCATGGGATAAGTTTCGGACTCAGATCTCAAGAAGATCTCCCTAGATCTGAGTTTTACTGAATTACCGGACGTCCCCTATGGCTCCATGACGTCCCAATCTGCAAAAAAATGTAGAATGATGATAAACCTCTAGAAACGGCTGGAAACACAAGAACAATACAACTTTCTACCTTCTGAAGCGCTATATGGAGATGGGATGAGACTAGAATGGTGTGGAGGAGTCTTTCATCCCTAAGACCAAGATGCGGAACAAGGTGAGTGGATATTTCACCACTAAGTTGCTCACAAGGGTTTGTACAACAAAACCCCCAAACTGAATGCTCAAGAGCAATAGAAAATCCTAATCCAAAACCAGAATGAGTAATAGGTGCACCCCAACCTCTTACTTATACTTTTCCTTCTAATTCTCTATTGAGTTAGGCTAACTCCCAGGGTTAATCTTCTATTCTTCTGTTGAGTTATCTTTTACTCCTTTATCCTTTTCCTTTCTTAATTCAACTTAAAAATATAAATTTCAACTTCTTGCCTTTCGCCCCTTTAGTGTGAGACTATGACCTAGTGGGGGTGCCCAGGCCACTGAGTCTCCTCATCACCTCTTTAAGAGGTAGGGGACATTACATAGACCCCTTAGGTGTGGATGCTATTGGAGGTGTCACGCCTCCTCCTCTAGCACCCCGTCATCTGCCTCCACGACATCCTCTAACCATGATTACCTGCACCCACACCAGTCAACTCAATTAGCAACAGTGTAATTAAATCATAACAATGAGATCCATAGTGATCCCAAGTCATGGGTTGAACCCTGCTCTGATACCATATGTAACGAACCTCTTCTTTACGACGACAACCTCTTAACAAGTGATTTTTTTTTTGTGTGTGCACGTGGGTACAAGATAATAATTACATTCCACTCAGAGTCACCATACAACGATGCACATAGCACATGCAACCACATCAACAACCTAACGATCTAAGACATTCATCAATCATCTGCAAGTAATGAACGACAATAAATAAGACTAACTACTCCATTTGATTTCCATTAAGCAATGAGTTACCAACCTAGCCTTAAATAATGTACATTTAGTTAATTGCAAATCCCTATTTATTGAGTCATAATAATTGATTGCACTTAGATTCAAGGACCCTACATTTTACAAGTTATCAATCATAATGAAATTACCATAAAATCACCATAACATAACCATATCACTGCTTTCTATATTACAATCGCATTGTATTTAAATTACAAGGAATTTACACTTTATTGATAGAAATAACAATGAAACTACCAAAAACCTGACCATAAATAACCATATCATTAATTTTATAATAAGATATCATTGCAATTCAAACTAATAATAACTTTACACTTCCAGGTTACATTAACACATTTGACTACATAATCTTGCAATTAAAAACACAATAAAAACTATATTTTATTGTGATCTAACACTAACATTTCATTTTAATTTATGAGCTATGACATTACCCTTAAATATTCAAAAACGAATATATCATTGACATTACCTTATTATATTAAAATAACAATAAATTGACGGAAGGTAACAATGTAATTACATTTTATTACCATAACGATGCAATTGGAAGAACAACACATTACATCTCATATATTATCTAACCCTAACATTCATTTATTTTAAAAGGCTATAACATTACCTTTACACAATTCAAACGAAATATATCATTGAAATTACCTTTATATTAAAATAAAAATAACACAACAGCATTATGTTGGCACAATGCTATATCCCATCTACATATTGTTAACCACAAAATCAACGACCCAACCACGATGCCAAGACTTAAGGTCCACCACCGAACAATTTATGTCATGAGTGCAGCCAGAAAATTGTGAATTCAGGGGAAGCACAATAGGAGTGAAAGGGAAACTAATAACTAGCAAAGGTAAGGATGCAGACAACCAGTTTACACAATCCGTTGAGGGGGCGGGTGACAGCAACGCAGAGAGAAATTTTGTACTAGGCACAGACGCAGTTATTAAATCTAAATGTGTAGAGGCAAAAGACATGGAATAAATACTGATGCAGTAGCCATTAATAGGGTGGTTGTGAGTGGAGCTGAAAAAAGAGTAAAAATAGGAATACCAGGTCACGACTGCCAAGAAAAAAAATATAAGGGGAAGAAAACAAACATCCCAATCGGCACAAAGACTAAAGGCTGTGAGTGCATGCCTGAATTCAATCAGATAGTAAACTGTCAACTCATAAAATTTAGAAACCAACATCAAACGGAAAAGATATCAGTTCCCACCCAGTTTACAGGGGCGAAATAAATGGTTTTAGTTATAGTTGTAGAGGTATTTATCCAACCATTACATCAAGCACTCGTAGGGGTATTTATTGGTGGCTTGTGCGAGTAATTTTTTTTTTTTTGTAGCCAATACATAGGCAGGATCAGGAATAAGAAAATGGCCATACAGCCATACCCAAAGGCAATTTGCCGATGCAATATTAACACTGCCATTGTGTGAGCACAATTTTTCCGAGGACAAGTTCATACAACCAAAATGAAAATACAACCGCAGGGGTAAAATTTAATTTCCCAATCAGGCACATCAGATAAGGATAAATTCGTTAGGTAAATATCAATAAATATCCATGAATGAAGAATAATAAGATCCCAAAGATGTTGGTGGAAATTCCCAAGAGGTTAACGAACCATATGCTATCAATGAAGTAATCGTTTCAATTTGTTAAATTGTTCTGAATATCAGTCGTTCTCTGAATAAAAAACTCGTTATACAATATAAAAATCGTCTTCCAATCACTTTATGAATATGCAATCAAGAAATAAAAATATCATTTGCTTTCATGCCAATTTCGGGGTCTCTCAAGATCAGTGTCAGTCATTTAATGGTTGCCTCTTATTAGTCCTAGTTCTAGCAATGGTCTGGATGTTCAGTATGCAAGGAATTTGTGTATCATGGCAGAAAAAAAAAAATGGCCAGAATAAAACTGTGGTCAACATGTGACCCACTACCCAATCAAAGACGCAATGATAGGATGCCAAGAAGTCACATTGAAGAGGCGCATAAACAATCAATTAATCACAGAGGAAATTTCCATGCAGGCATAAAAATTCAGTCAATAAGGTAATAATGTAGGAAGGAGGTAATGCAACACCAAGTTGGTTCATCTAGAAATATATAACCAACAACGATAAACTTATCCAACGATTTGAACGTAGAATTAAATAACCTTTCCATCATTAAAATTTCAAGGTCATCAGACTAGACAATCAACTACCTACTCATAACACATGCAGATCCTAATCATACATCCTACAACATTCTATCAATCAACCGAAATGCGTACCGTGGCCTGTTCGCTTGCTCTGAGTGTTGTGTGTGCCCTCTGTGTCGCTCCCTCTCGCCAACCGTCGAGAACTCACCGATACCTCCCAGCCAATGCTAGGCGTACTCTGCTTCCCCCGTAGCCCCCCAAGTCGCAAAGTGGCCACACACTATCCATATGGTACGTCTAGCTCCCAGCTTTCCTCACAAGGCCGAGCTACCACTCCTATCCGAGCTGGGAAAACTCAACTCCTCACAAGTAAATTAGTCAAGTCACTAATCCGACAATGTAATGTTACGATAACAATCCATCCCCTTCTTCCTTATCCTCTCTCTCTTTTATAGAATTTTAGAACTTCCATTCTTTCCCTAATCTCATTAAATTTTAAGTTTTAATAAAAACTTCCAAAAATTCTCCTTCATACAAGTGTCATCCATCCCCCACTTTCCTCCAATAATTATTTTCTTTAAATTAATAAATGTCTCATTTTCCTTACCCACCTAGAGTTGCTCCTAAATTTACTCATAGGTGTTCCTAGATTCCCTTACAAGTTTAAATACTTTCCCTAAAATGAAGTTGCCAATTTAGTTCAATTTAGAAGGTTCTTAATTGCAGATTCTTTACTAAGTTGACCTCACTTTTTACAATAAGTTCCTCTCTTTCCCTTATTATGTTTCCTCCATTCCTTAGTTTCCTAAATTTTATTATTTCCCTCTTTCTCCTTTTTATTAGAGCTAAAAACGAYAGTAGCAATTTGACCCCTTTTCCCTTTTATTATTAAATCGACATTGTCAAAAGTTAAAAATAATTAATTTATTCTTTATATTTTTTATCCACCGATTTTATTTAATTTCTTACTCTCTTCATTTTACCCCAAAATTTATGAAGGCCAAATTATTACGTAAGGGGTTTTTATTTTAAATTTTATTATTATAAATTTATATAGATATTTTCTCAAGGGTAGACAAAACCTTACCCCTAGCGAAGTTTTTAGACTTAGGACATAGATTCTGAACTGGGCGACATTTAATTAGGGGTGTTGTTTTAAATTTTTCTTAAAGTGTTGATTGTCTTAGGGCCATCTAGGTTCATTCATTTATCATCATCAATGCGACATGCCCTTCAGGATGCACCACGTGCTCCAAGGGTGTCACTCACCTCTTTTGTTTCTTTTGCACGACGTGCCCTTCAAGATGCACCACGTGTTCCAAGGGTGCCACTCGCCCTTTTGTTTCTTTTGTGTGACGTGCCCTTTAGGATGCACCACGTGCTCCAAGGGTGCCACTCACTTCTTGACTGATTGGTAGACATCAATAACCACTGGAGTCAACACTCTACCAGGTCAGCTTGTGGGAGACTAAGGGCTTCTAAGGAATAAGGCCCCCGCCTTATTGCGCGCCCCTTAGAATCATCGCGAGCGACTGTTGTAGTATGCCCTCATGACATCGTGGGTCCTCTTGAACTAGGTAATTGTTAACCTACAGTTTGAGCCACGATGGGAGTGCTAGCAGGCTGTGGCAGGGATGTTGTCCACACCTCTCCCTCAACCTCTTTGGTAGTCGTGTGTGGCCCATTTACTCCATATGTGAGTATGGTCGGCAAGATATCGACAACCTGCATCATCAACAATCGTGTCAGAACATGTCCACATCACATCATCTAATCAAATGTACTAAAATCACAGTAAAACAATCAAACCCCAATAGCACACTCCCTGACTCGATCTGGAGTCCAAGGGGTTTCGTCAATGCCTCTACATCCGCAAGGTCCAAAACCCTTCACACTCAGTAAAACTGAGTCAATAGCACCTGTCTATGTCAATGCAGAAAAAAATCATGTTATCTATCATAACGCATCATAATCAAGGACAAATGTTTTAATATCATAATAGTTCAAATCACTTGTGAGAAAGTGTCCTCAAAGAATAGGTGTTCTAATTTCACCAGAGCGGGATGTTACATTATTTTTGTTTTTTACATTATTGCTTTTCGGGGAAATTTTAAATTTTTTTCATTTCTTTCTAGTTTTTCTTTGTTTTTCACAATTTTGTTAGCTCATAAAATTTATTATCTCATATGTTTTGAATATGGTCTATATAAAAATATTTTTAAGAAATTATTTATGTTTCATTCAATGTAACTTGTATTTAATGTTTTATTATTAAAAGTAAAAAATTATTAAAAAGTGACGTTGAATTTTTAAAGTATATTGTGATATTTTCATGGCATTATGTATTGCCTTGTGCTTTACGTGATAATAACATTTTTTTTTTGTAAGTTAGTAGTTGTATTGGATCCTGAAAAAAGTTATTGATGATTAAAGTGTCTAGTCATATGTGGCAACGATGCCCTTAGTACCAAAACATTGATGTTTCTAGTCATACTCGGTTGTGGTGCCCTTTCGGGAAACCACCACTGTCTGTTGTTCAAAAAATAAGGTGTGCCATGTCGATGCCATGTACGATAGATACTATTAGCCAAAAATATATAAAATAAGAGAAAATTTTGACGAGTCTTCCCTCACTACCTGTGGACAAATTTCGACGTAAACATGGAAATAGATAAAAATTAGAAACCTTGACCGATCCTAGGCCTAGTGTATATTCTTCACACTTGTGACTTTCCCTTGTCACGGTCCTCCATTGCTTGTCGGAGCTCTTAGAGGAAGGCCATAATCTTGTCAACCTGTCTCCAATGATCGACATCTCTATTTTGCATGTCGAGCATGATTGTATTGAGCTCCCTCAGGTCCCATTTGATGTCTCTTAGGTCCCTTTGAAGGTTTCTCAGAGTGTCCATGTCCAGTACGCGGTACCGATATATATCGCCTGGAGAGGTCGGGGAGGCCGAGAAGGTGGAGGGGGAGAGGGCGAGGGTGACGTGGGCATGGCATGGGGGGAAGGGAGGAGGTGGATGATGACAAGGGGGGGAGGGAGGGAGAGGCACATAGCCCAATGAATTACCAAATAGTTCAAACCACTCGAGGCTACATGCGTAGGGGTTTGAGAGAGGAGAGGGGGAGGGAGGGGGAGACACATATCCCAACTAATTATGAAAGAGGTCGAACCACTCGAGCCTATAGGCGTAGGGGTTCAAGAGGGGATATAGGGGAGAGAGATCAGTGGTGGTATTATTGAGGGGTTGGGCGGGGATGGGTGCCTCGATTGGAGCCAATACAGGGGGAAGATCAGCTACAGGAGGAGGAATGTGAGTGACTGCTTCCTCAAGAACCAAGACAGGGAAAACATCATCATTAGGTGGATGGTCATGAATGGCCATGTCAGATGGAATTCTAACTAGGGGAAGATCAGCCTCAGAAGGATGGTTGGAGGTGGGCGATTTTCTTCCCTTGACCTCATACCAAGCGATGACCCATTTAGCCTTGCCCCTGAATCGAGGCATGTCAAATGCTAGAGGCATTCTTGGGAAGAGGTTGAGACCTGAGCTTGCAAAACTTAGAGCCCAAGGGAGACTGCACCTGAGGGGATGATAATTTTGCACAGATAAATCGTGAGTGGAGAGTAATTTTTGCACCAGAGTGAGAGCAAGGAAATGAGCAAGTGAGCCAGGAAAATATGTGCGCAACACCATGAATTCGTCTGCATTCCAGAGAACCCAACTCGTGCGAATGAAGGTTTGTGTCAGAGGAGTGTAGGGTGGCGACGACGTTATGAAGTTCATGAGGTGACGAAAAGGGTGGGATGGGACTGGTTCAGTGCCAGGTGGATGACCGCTTGGCCAGGTGGCCTCCCTGTCTCTTGGTTGCTTATTGGGCTAAGAAACACCCCATCGGGGGGCGTGATAATAACATTTAAAACGTAAACATTTAAGGGTTTCTTTTATGATTTTGTTTACAGTAATGATAAGTTCTTTTACCACATTATAAAACTGTGTCACTTTCATACCCCAATTTTAGAATAGGTGCTACTGATAGTAGTACTTTTCAATTTGATGGCTGATTTTGAGGTTTTAGTTTTAATGGTACAAAGTGCTAAAAGTACAATTTCAAATGATCTCAAAATTTAACGTTTTGAAAAGAAAAAATAAATTCAAAAGTATCTTATTTGTTTTTAGGTGCTGATTTTAAGGTTTTTATGAGCTAATGTCTAAATTTTGAAGCCCATGTTTGAAAAATGTTGTAATTTTGACCCGTTTTAAAAAATGGTGTTACCGGTAGCACCACGTTTTGATTTGGGGGTTGATTTTGATGTGTTTTATGCAAAAATTTGGGGTTTTTGGGCCAGAGTTCTGGTTTTGAGGTTACAATTCTCATTAAGTTGGTAAATAAGTTTATTTGCAATACTGTCATTATTCTTGATATTTGTTTATGAACTCAACTCGAAGAAGAATCATTTTCATAATGATAGACCATAAATCAGTAACAATACAACATCATTACTATAGAAATCTTGAATATAATTAACTAATTTACCAATATAACCCAAATGTGTAAGGGGTAGTGATATCTAATCAATTAAGATCAAGGAATGATCTATTAAATGAACACTATGGAGACATAAAGTGAGTGGTATATTAAATAAATTCTTTGGAGACTTGAAGACATTGTGCATCTATGCATCTAAAAAGTGAGAAGAGAAAAATTAGTTGAGTTGAGTTCATGTACAAGATAACAATGTATAATTACCATGCGTAGGTTGTGTTTATCTCAAATACTTGCAATGTCTGTCATTGAATGTATGTGCACACATACACATTGGAAGGAACTGGGACAAGTGTAGCCTACTTTATCCCTTACCAAACATCATACTATGATTTTTTTGTGTGTGAGAATATATTTAATTAACCCTTTAATAATTACAGATGATACAAAATAAGAAGATGGATAAAATCCTAATATTTAATATTAACATATAATCTCCAACACACCATGATCCTTATACCAATGGGGGTAATCTTAGGGACTCATGTCTCCTATTAACATAAGTATTGATAGGTTGCAATGTAAGTATGTTTTTTGTTCAACCTACCCCCAACTCCCTCCATGAAAAAAAAAGAAAAGAAAGAAAAAAATACCATCAAGAGCACTACAAAATACCCCTTTCACATGTCTTCTTGAAGTAATTCCCATTACTTAGTTGGATACTCCTAATAAATATATGATGGAATTGGTTTTTTGACATAAATACTTTTTTGTACAAAAATATCTTACATTAGTTGAGATATGTGGTGCATAATAACATATAAGATCCAACATACCATGATCCTTATGAAAATGGTGGTAGCTCTAAGGGAGTGGCTCTTCCTATTAATGCAATGGTTGATTGGCTATCATTTTAGTATGCTTGTCACTCCAATATATCATGAATTTTAGTGATATGTTGAATAGAATATCTTAAAATTGATGTTCAAAAATTTGTGGTAGATCACTTGGTTAAAAAACAAAACAAATGAAACATGATCAAGACCCTAGTATTCTACAACCATTATCCATATAATGCCATGATTGGGAAGAGGTATCAGTGGATTTTATCATAGGTTTAACAAACTCACAAAGAAATAATGATAGCATATTGGTTGTGGATCGACTCACAAATTATACTCATTTCTCCTCATTTCCCTGAGGATAGTGAGTATATCATTCATGGAAACAATTTTGAATCTACATGGAAAAACTAAGATTATTGTATGTAACATAGATCCAAGTTTCACTAGTAATTTTTGGATAGTTTTATTCTCTTGTTTACGCATTCAAATCGCTCATGAAATCTCTTACCATTCCCAATATAATGCGAAATCAATATTCTGAATAAAGTTTTGGAAGGATATCTGAATTGTTTTTCATATAATATATAGTCACAATGGGTCAAATTGTTGCATTTGGAAAAATGGTGTTACAACACTTTCTTCCATACTTCAATTCAAATGTACCCATTTATGGTAATCTATGGGCATATCCTCCATCCATTAGATCACCATTGAGTAGGAAAAAAAGGGTTCAAGTAGGGAAGGATCACATCCAACACCAACAAGAGGTTCTCCAACTATTGAAGGACAACTTGTATACAGTAAAAAGAAGGATGGAACACCAAGATGATAAAAAACACGTGGAAAGTCAAATTAAAGGTGTCAGTTATTTCTGAGGTTGTAACCATACAAATAGATGTTCCTTTAGCAACAAAATAAAAACAATAAATCAACACCCAAGAACTATGGTTCCTATAAGATGTTGCAAAGTATTGGAAGTATTGCCTACAAATTAGAGTTGCCACCTAACTTATGTGTACATATTGTCTTCCATGATTGTTGTTTAAGGAAGGTAATTCATGACACTATCCCAATTTAGATTATATTTTTAGACCTTAATGAAGAGATATGAATCATGAGAGACCATCATTATCTTTCACCCACCACACTGCCATAGCGAAGACCAAAAGAAAAAACATATATGACTGAATGCAAGGCCATTA
>ML825510.1:93839-108308 GCA_009831015.1 Picea engelmannii | reverse complement strand
TGTAAGGGAATCTAGGAACACCTAGGAGTAAATTTAGGAGCAACTCTAGGTGGGTAAGGAAAATGAGACATTTATTAATTTAAAGAAAATAATTATTGGAGGAAAGTGGGGAATGGATGACACTTGTATGAAGGAGAACTTTTGGAAGTTTTTATTAAAACTTAAAATTTAATGAGATTAGGGAAAGAATGGAAGTTCTAAAATTCTATAAAAGAGAGAGAGAGGAGAAGGAAGAAGGGGATGGACTATTAGCGTAACATTACACTATCAAATTAGTGACTTGTTTGATTTACTTGTGAGGAGTTGGGTTTTCCCAGCTCGGATAGGAGTGGTAGCTCGGCCTTGCGAGGTGAGCTGGGAGCTAGACGTACCATCTAGATAGTGTGTGGCCCCTTTGCGGCTTGGGGGGCTACAGGGGAAGCAGAGTACCCCTAGCATTGGCTAGGAGGTATCAGTGAGGTATCGACAGTCTGTGAGAGGGAGCGGCATGGAGGGCACAGACGACATGCGGAGCAAGCAAACAGGCCATGATACTCATTTATGTTGATTGATAGAATGTTGTAGGATGTATTATTAGGATATGCATGTGTTATGAGTAGGTAGATGATTGTCTAGTCTCATGACCTTGAAATTTTAATGATGGCAAGGTTATTTAATTTTGCGTTCAAATCACTGGATAATTTTATTGTTGTTGGTTATATAGTGCTAGATGAACCAACTTGGTGTTGCATTACCTCCTTCCTACATTATTACCTTATTGACTGAGTTTTTATGCCTACATGGAAATTTCCTCTGCAATTAATTGACTGTCTATGTGCCTCTTCCATGTGACTTCTTGGCATCCAATCACTGCGTCTTTGATTGGGTAGTGGTTCACGTGTTAACCACATTTTTATTCTGGGCGTTAATTTTTTTTTCTGCCATGATACAAAAATTCCTTGCACACTGAACATCTAGACCATTTCTAGAACTAGGACTGATAAGAGGCAGCCATTAAATGACCAACATTGTTCTTGAGAGACCCCAAAATTGGCATGACAACAATTGATATTTTTATTTCTTCACTGCATATTCATAAAGTGATTGGACGACGATTTTTATATTGTATAACGAGTTTATTATTCAGAGAACGACTGATATTGAGAACAATTTAACAAATTGAAATGATTACATCATTGATAGCATATGGTTCATTAACCTCTTGGGAATTTCCACCAACAGCTTTGGGATCTTATTATTCTTCATTCATGGATTTTTATTGATATTTAACTAATGAATTTATCCTTAACTGATGCACCTGATTGGGAAATTAAATTTTACCCCTGTGGTTGTATTTACGTTTTGGTTGTATGAACTCATCCTCAGCAAAATCGTGCTCACACAATGGTGGTGTTAATATTGCATCGACGAATTGCCTTTGGGTATGGTTGTATGGCCATTTTCTTCTTCCTAATTGTGCCTCTGTATTGGCTGCAAAAAAAAAAAAATACTCTCACAAGATACCGATAAATACCCCTGTGAGTGCTTGATGTAATGGTTGGATAAATGCCTTTGCAGCTCTAACTAAAACCATTTATTTCTCCCCTACAAACTGGGTGGGAACCGATCTCTTTGTCGTTTGATGTTGGTTTCTGAATTTTACCAGTTGACAGTTTGCTATGTAATTGAATTCAGGCATGCACTCATAGCCTTCAGTCTTTGTTTCGATTGGGATGTTTGTTTGCTTCCCCTTATATTTTTTTTATCTTCGCAATTGTGACCTGGTATTCCTATTTTTACTCCTTTTTCAGCTTCACTCACAACCACCCTATTAATGGCTATTGCATCAGTATTTATACCATGTCTTTTGCCTATACACATTTAGATTTAATAACTGCGCCCGTGCCTAGTAAAAAACTTATCTCTGCGTTGTTGTCACACCCCCCCCCCTCGACGGTCTATGTAAACTGGTTGTCTGCGTCCTTACCTCTGCTAGTTGTTAGTTGCCCTTTGAATCCTATTATGTTTCCCATGAATTCACGATTTTGTGGCTGCACTCATGGCATAAATTTTTCACTGGTGGACCTTAAGCCTTGGCATCGTGGTTGGGTCGTTGATTTTTTGGTTAACAATACGCAGAAGGGGTATAGCATTGTGCCAATGTAATGTTGTTGTGTTATTGTTATTTTAATATAAAGGTAATGTCAATGATATATTTCGTTTGAATTGTGTAAGGGTAATGTTATTGCCTTTTAAAATAAATGAATGTTAGGGTTAGATAATATATGAGATGTAATGTGTTGTTCTTCCAATTGCATCGTTATGGTAATAAAATGTAATTACATTGTTACCTTCCGACAGTTTATTGTTATTTTAATATAATAAGGTCATGTCAATGATATATTTTTTTTTGAATATGTAAGGGTAATGTCATAGCTCATAAATTAAAATGAAATGTTAGTGTTAGATCACATATAAAGTATAGTTTTTATTGTGTTTTTAATTGCAAGATTGTGTAGTCAAATGTAATGACTATATATTGTTAATGTAACCCGGAAGTGTAAAGTTATTATTAGTTTGAATTGCAATGCTATCTTATTATAAAAGTAACGATATGGTTATTTATGGTTAGGTTTTTGGTAGTTTCATTGTTATTGCTATCAATAAAGTGTAAAGTCCTTGTAATTTAAATACAATGTGATTGTAATATAGAAAGCAGTGATATGGTTATGTTATGGTTATTTGATGGTAATTTCATTATGATTGATAACTTGTAAAATGTAGGGTCCTTGAAACTAAGTGCAATCAATTATTATGATTTAGTAAACAGGGATTTGCAATTAACTAAATGTACATTATTTAAGGCTAGGTTGGTAACTCGTCGTTTAATGGAAATCAAATGGAGTAGTTAGTCTTATTTATTATCGGTTGATTGTCGTTCATTGCTTGTAGATGATTGATGAGCGTCTTAGATCGTTAGGTTGTTGTTGCAGTTGCATGTGCCATGTTCCTCGTTGTATGGTGACTCTGAGTCAAATGTAATTATTATCTTGTACCCACACGCATACACACAAAAAAAAAATTCACTTGTTAAGAGGTTGTCGCCGTAAAGAGGAGGTTCGTTACATATGGTATCAGAGTGGGGTTCAACCCGTGACTTGGGATCACTATGGATTTCATTGTTATGATTTCATTACACTATTTTAATTGATTTGACTGGTGTGCGTGCAGGTAATCATGGTTATAGGACGTTGTGGAGGAAGATAACGGAGTGTTAGGGGAGGAGGCGTGACGTCTCTAGTAGCATCCACACTTGAGGGGTCTAACCCCCAGGGAGACGAGTTGGTTCTCGGACAGGAGCAGATAGCAGTTGGTGATGTAGTCAGGATGATGAGATCTTTTCAGCGCATGTCCGAGGCACTGATCAACTGTTTGGGTAGAGATGAGGCCAGGGCACCGGCACCCACTGAGGTTCCATAGCGCACACTAGTCGTTACTGGTAGAATTCATCGTCAACTCGAGAAGGTCAAAATTCACGAGTTCTTTGGTGCCTCAGACGGCACTGCCGCTGAGGCATGGTTGGAAAACATGACAATGTGATTCGCACTTCGCGATTATACCTCCAACATGAAGGTCTGCATGGCAGTCTTTCAACTGAAGGGGAGTGCTCTTTTATGGTGGAAGACACTCCTACCACAGCTGAACATGGTCGTCAAAGATGTGTCATGGGAAATGTTCGAGGAATGGTTTTGAGAGAGGTACATTTCATAGGAAGTCATTGAGTGCCAACTCAATGAGTTCAATGCCTTATGACAGGGAGGTCGTATGGTGCCCGAGTATGAGGCCCATTTTATGGAGCTGCTCCAGTATGCTCCGTACCTTAACACAGAGAAGATTAAGGTCAACAGGTTCGTGTTTGGCCTTAATGGAAGCCTGCATGTAAAGGTTAGGATTTTGATGCCTCAAAACTTACACGATGTCGTCCAGAAGGCCCTCATAGTAGAGGAGGAGCTTATCGGTGGGGGTTAGACTAGGATTTCAGCAAGCCCAGCAGGGTAGGTTTCATCTGGAACACAATAGCACTAGACACTAGCCAGACATACGCTGGGATATCTTGGCTTCTAGAGGGGATCCACTTTCACTACATGATGCAGGAGCATCCACACCTCATCAAGTGAGCCAGCGCGTGGAGCAGGGAAAGATAGTTGGACAAGCCAACAAACTTCTTTTTGAATTTTACCTTGATATGTGTTGCACCAAGCATTAATGAGTTAATGTAATGAAGCGCACTTGTATTGTATTATAGATAGGAAGGCATTTATTAGTTTTAATGCTGTTAGATAGGAATTTATTGTAGAATTGATAGTTCCGGATTTCGAGCGGGAAAACGGAATATAGGCACCCTCCTTTGTATGATTGTATAATTAATCATTCATCCAGGAGCAAGAGCAAGCAGAGAACTGGTGGAGAGCCCTCATGTACAGAGTGGATTAATAGAAAGAGCTTTTGATTCAATTTCATGATTGTTGTTGTTTTCTCTATGTATGTGCTTATGTGCTGATGAATGTTATGTTTCCTTTGTATGCATTTGCTTTTGAATATGTTGTGCATGTGATTTCAGAGATTTATTGAGGTCTGAGAGAGAATAGAATGAGTTTCAATTGTTTCTTTGTTTGATCCAGGAGATTCCTGCATAAAGTGCAGTCGAATTCATCTGCATAGAGTGCATTGATGAGGCTCAACAGTTAAGCTCTCATTCTCGTTCACCCAGAAGTTGGTATGGGTTGAGGGGTCGTGCAGGAGGAGTTGCAGGCTGGACCAAAATTCTCAGCAGTTATTCTGAGCAAAGGAAGCCAGGGATTACAGTGACTGTGAATGCACAGATTCCATGTGACTTCAACAGTTTGAGAGTGTTGGAAGTCGAGCACAGGAAGCGTGCACAAAGATTCTCTGAAGGATTCGAGATTGACAAGCTCAGGAGGGATAGTTCCTTCTTGATACAGTAGGAGAATGATCTAGGAGGGATTTGATAGGAAGAGCTTTGAAGCGGGTTAGATATTCAAGGTGAAGAATCAACGGGGCAGGTTCGTAGGTGAGGTTCGCGAAATCCTGTTGATCGTTGGATTGTGGAGAAGTTGTGGGGGGGAGTTAACCCATAGACGCAGGAAGGACCCAAGTTCCATCGCATATCGGCATTCGGCGTTTGACGAGGTGAGGTGCAGACTTTTTGAAATCACGAATCACGATTTCCCAAGTTATTCAGAACCGTCGATCAATGTAGAGACATGTGGCATCAGATCCCGCAAGGTCGAGATTCGGCCTTCGGCGATTCTTAGTGCAAGGAATTTCGACCGGAGACATCGCGATCCCACGATTCCCAATCATGTGAGTGAAGGAAAGGACATGGGCGAGTGGGACCACGAGATATAGTGGAGGACAGGTGGCATCACGTCGGGCAATCGACACATTGGGGTTCGAAGGTTGGAACTCCAAACTGTTGACATCACCAGCAGCGATATCCCGATTGGAAAATCCCCGACGAGTGGAGGCATTGACCTTTGATCATCGGAGCTTGGGGCTCGGGAATTTGAAAGGCACGATATCGTGAGCGTCGAAATCGCGAATACGCGAGTTTCGATTTCCCGTTGTGCGAAGGGGAGATCACGGATAGAGATACCCGTGGGTAAGGAAATTTCGACGAGGGAATTGGGAGAGTCTTTGACTCTTCGGGCCAGAGACAAAGAAGGTCCTGGTGAGGTGACTGTGCCTGGAGGGACAGTTGCAATCAAGTGGTATTAGAGCTTGGAGTCTTTGCTTTCTGAAGCAGGGACAAAGAAGACACCATGTCACCGAGGAGATAAAGGCAGTCGCCTGATCGAGAAGAAAGGGATGCACGAAGGAGAGGTAGGCCGGAAGGAAACCCATAGATGGAGCAATAGATACGAGATCTCAGGGAGAGACTGGAAGAGATGGAGACCACCCAAAGACGTGGAATCGGTGCTGGAGAGTTCAGTGATTCCGAAGTGGAAGAGGAAGCTGGACACGATGCAGAAGAGGTCTCAGCGGAAGATGCTTCAACAAAGAGGTTGATCAGAGCCATTGCTAGAATGAGCTCAAAGACCAAGATGGACATTCTCGTCTATGAGGGTAGTCTAAATTCCAAAGAGTTGCTGGATTGGATCCGAGAACTCGACACCTACTTCGATTACGAAGATATCGAAGAGGACAAGAAGGTAAGGCATGTTGTTACGAAGTTGAAAGGACATGCAGCCTTATGGTGGGATGAGTTGCAGGCTGATAGGTGTTGCAAAGGAAAACAGAAGATCAAAAGTTGGGATAGGATGATCGCTAAGATGAAAGCGAAGTTCATCCCCAGAGATTACCAGATCACATTGTTCAGGCATATGCAAAACCTAAGGCAAAAGTTGATGACGGTGAAGGAGTACACCGAAGAATTTTACAGGATCAACATCAGAGCTGGTCATTGGGAGAGTGATGATGAGAAGGTGGAGAGATACCTGAATGGGTTGAGGTATGACATTCAGGATGAGTTAAGCATGCTGACCATCACGACGGTGGAAGATGCATACTAGATGGCTCTAAAAGCCGAGGAGAAGCTGAGCCGCAAGCAGGGACAGCGAGGGCGAGGCAGAGGCCAGCCCAGAGACAAGGCGGTTTCCCAAGAAAGAATTCAGAAGCCCAAGGAGGAGTGGAAGAGACCTCAGGGTAAGGCTAAGAGGGGTGGAACCTCACAGCAGAGGCAGCCACAAACTGAACAAAGGCAGCAATATGCTGAGCCGAGGAGGCAACATACAGAGCAGGGTGGCGGTTATGCTGATGCCAACATAATTCCTTGTACCCGAGGTAGAGGAAGAGGCTGAGGAGGAGTTATCACATGTTTTACATGTGGAAAAGATGGACAGAAAGCCATTGACTGTCCAGATAGGAAGATGGACAGAGGAAAATCTCACATCATAGAGGCGCAGAGGCGTGATGATGAGGATGAAGACACTGGAAGTGGGAAGTCACTGACAGTGCACAAAGTTCTCTTGAAACCTGAGAAAGAGGTGGAGGACACAGCTCAAAGATGCAGGCTATTCAAGACGACTTGCAAGAACAAGGGTTGGAAATGCAAGGTCATTGTGGACAGAGGAAGCACCGACAATCTCATTTCATCCGAGATGGTGGAAAAGCTAGAGCTGGAAACAACTAAGCACTCGAGTCCATATAAGGTCTCATGGCTACAGAAAGGACACCGGGTAAGTGTCACTAAACAATGCTTATTTAAATTTAAAATTGGGAATTACCATGATGAGATTCTGTGCGATGTCATTCCCATGGATGTCTGTCATGTATTATTGGGTAGACCATGGCAATATGACAGAAATGTTGTTCATGATGGGAGGATGAACACCTACACCTTGGAGAAGGATGGGAAAACACACACATTGCTTCCGATAAGAGATAAAGAAGTGAAGCTGGAAGTAACGAGCACGATACTTCTCATGAGTGGGAAGGAACTTCTCACAGAGATGGAGAAGAACGAAGATCCACAATTCTTTGTTATCAGGAAGCCAAGAATTGTCCTGACAAGCACAAGAGTGGATGACTTGCCAGAGGAGATTCAGGAACTGTTGGGAGAGTTCGCTGATATCATTGTGGACGAACTACCTCGTTCGTTGCCACCGATGAGGAGTGTGAGTCACCACATTGACCTCATACCTGGAGCAAGTTTACCAAACAAGGAAGCGTATAGGTTGACACCTAAGGAGAACGAGGAGGTCAAAAGGCAGGTACAGGATTTGATGGACAAAGGACTGGTGAGGGAGAGTCTGAGTCCATGTGTTGTTCTGACAGTACTGAGTCCAAAGAAGGATGGAGGCAGGAGGATGTGTACAGACTCCAGGGCGATAAATAAAATGACCATCAGGTACAGATTTCCACTGCCGAGAATGGATGACTTGATGGATTGCCTGAGTGGGGCAAATTATTTTTCAAAAATTGATCTCAAGAGCGGATATCATTAGATCCGGATGAGAGAAGGAGATGAATGGAAGACAGCATTCAAGACAAACGAGGGTTTGTACGAATGGTTGGTCATGCCGTTTGGTTTGACAAACATGCCAAGCACATTCATGAGGCTAATGAATGAAGTCTTGAGGGAATTCATTGGCAAATTTGTGGTCGTATATCTAGACGACATACTGATTTTCAGTAAGACCAAGGTCGAGCATCTGAAGCATTTGGCCATTATGATGAGAATACTGCAGCAGGAGAAGTTGTTGATCAACATGAAGAAATGCTCGTTCATGCAGACAGAACTCATTTATTTGGGTTTTGTAATTTCGACGAATGAATTGAAGATGGATCCTGAAAAGGTAGAGGTGATCAGGAATTGGCCATCGCCGAGGAATGTTTTTGAGGTAAGAAGATTTCATGGTATGGATAGTTTCTACAGGAAATTCATTCGGAATTTTAGTGGAATTAGCACCGCAATGATGGATACAGTGAAGAAGCGGCATAAAGTTTTTCACTAGACAGCAAAGGCTGAAAGGAGCTTCAATCTGTTGAAGCAAAAGATAACAGAGCAACCAATTCTGGTGTTGCCTGATTTTCAGAAAACATTTCAAGTGAAATGTGATGCTAGTGGGTATGCTATTGGAGGGGTCTTAAGTCAAGATGATAGACCTGTGGCATATTACAGCGAGAAGCTGGATGATGCAAAGTTGAAATACTCCACATATGATAAGGAGTTTTATGCCATCATACAGGAATTAAAGAAGTGGAGGCATTACTTGATACCCAAAGAATTCGTTTTGTACAGCGATAACCATGCTTTGCAGTTTGTAAGTCAACAGGATAAGTTGAACCAAAAGCATGCAAAATGGGTAGAGTACATGCAAAATTTTACATTTGTGATCAAGCACATTTCGGGGATTGCTAACAAAGTGGCTGATGCTTTGAGAAGGAAATGTTTGCTGTTGCAAGAATTCAGGGTCAAGACATTGGGTTTTGAAAACCTGAAAGATATGTATGCAGGTGATGCATATTTCAGGGAAGCTTATGAAGCAGCCGAGAATCCGGTTCTCAGAGATCGGACTCCGTGGATAGAATATATGATCCAGGATGGATTGTTGTTCAGAGGAAATTAATTGTGCATATCGAATTGCTCCATGAGGGAGAATTTGGTGAAGGGAAAACATAGCGGAGGCTTAGCAGGTCATTTTGGACATGATAAGATGTTCGCCAAGCTGAGCGAATCATATTTTTGGCTGGGGATGTGCACCGATGTCAAACGGTTTGTTGACAGATGCCGGATATGTCAACATGCGAAGGGCCGAAAGCAGAACACATGGTTCTATCAGCCATTTCCTATACCCGAGAGACCATGGGAAGCCATTAGCATGGATTTTGTTCTGGGATTGCCGAGAACGCAGAGAGGAGTTGATTCCATATTTGTGGTGGTGGATAGGTTCTCGAAAATGGCACATTTCATACCATGTCAAAAGACTAGTGATGCAACCCACATCACGAATCTGTTTTTCAAAGAGATTGTCAGATTGCATGGATTGTCGAGAAGCATAGTCTCGGATTGGGATACGAAGTTCATAGGTCATTTTTGGAGGACGCTATGGAAGAATCTAGGGACTGACTTGGCATTAAGTTATGATTACCATCCACAGATAGATGGGCAGACAGAGGTGGTCAACAGAATTCTGGGGGATCTTTTGAGAAGCTTGGTGACAGAGCACCACAACAGTTGGGACCAGATTTTACCACAGGCAGAATTCGTGTACAACGATTCGGTGAATCGGAGTACAGGAAAGAGCCCATTCCAGATTTTTTATGGGACACATCCGAGGGGAGTTTCTGAGCTCAGGGTGTCAGGACAAGCTGAAACTAGCAGCGCTCGTGCTAAATAATTCGTAGAAGCAATGGAGGAACTTCACGTACAGGTGAAGCAGCGACTGCAGAAGTCCAACCAGGAGTATAAGCACAGAGCCGATCAGAGAAAGAGGCAACTTCAGTTTGAAGTTGGGGACATGGTTCTGGTGCACTTAAGGAAAGAAAGGTTCCCAAGGGGAACATACAACAAGCTCAAGATGAAGAAAATTGGACCATGTCGAGTCCTGAGGAAATTCGGGGAGAATGCATATGAGCTTGAGTTGCCGGAGGGCATCGGGATATCTCCGATATTTAACATTTCATATTTATACCCATACAGGGATGGAGAATAAGACACTAGAATGGAGGAATCAACAGTCCAGTGGAAAAAGAAATTGCTAGTTGCACAGAAGCCTAAGATGGAGTGCATACTGGATAAAATAATAGGCAGGAAGACCAGGAGAAAGCAGTATTTTGAATACCTGGTAAAATGGAAGAATCACCCAGTGGAGTATGCCAGCTGGGAGACAGAAGCAGTGATACAAAAGCATGGGCAGACTGTGCAAGAGCTCATGGACAGGAGCCCATGAAATATTTTTAGCCGAGGAGTATGATGTAGGAGCATCCACACCTCATCAAGCGAGCCAACGCGTGGAGCAGGGAAAGACAGCTAGACAAGCCAACAAACTTCTTTTTGAATTTTACCTTGATATGTGTTGCGCCAAGCATTAATGAGTTAATGTAATGAAGCGCACTTGTATTGTATTATAGATAGGAAGGCATTTATTAGTTTTAATTTTGTTAGATAGGAATTTATTGTAGAATTGATAGTTCCAGATTTCGAGAGGGAAAACGGAATATAGGCACCCTCCTTTGTATCATTGTATAATTAATCATTCATCCAGGAGCAAGAGAAAGCAAAGAACTTATGGAGAGCCCTCATGTATAGATTGGATTAATAGAAAGAGCTTATGATTCAATTTCATGATTGGTGTTGTTTTCTCTGTGTATGTGCTTATGTGCTGATGAATGTTCTGTTTCCTTTGTATGCATTTTCTTTTGAATATGTTGTGCATGTGATTTCATAGATTTATTGAGGTCTGAGAGAGAATAGAATGAGTTTCAATTGTTTCTCTATTTGAGCCAGGAGATTCCTGCATAGAGTGCAGTCGAATTCATCCACATAGAGTGCCTTGATGAGGCTCAACAGTTAAGCTCTCATTCTCGTTCACCCAGAAGTTGGTTTGGGTTGAGGGGTCGTGCAGGAGGAGTTGCAGGCTGGACCAAAATTCTCAGCAGTTATTTTGAGCAAAGGAAGCTAGGGATTACAGTGACTGCGAATGCGCGGAGTCCGTGTGACTTCAACAGTTTGAGAGTGTTGGAAGTTGAGCACAGGAAGCGTGCGCAAAGATTCTCTGAAGGAGTCGAGATTGACAAGCTCAGGAGGGATAGTTCCTTCTTGATACAGTAGGAGAAGGATCCAGGAGGGATTTGACAAGAAGATCTTTGAAGCGGGTTAGATCTTCAAGGTGAAGAATCAACGGGGCGGGTTCATAGGCGAGGTTCGCAAAATCCCGTTGATTGTTGGATTGTGGAGAAGCTGTGGGGGGGAGTTAACCCATAGGCGTAGGAAGGACCCAAGCGCCATTGCATATCGGCACTCAGCGTTTGATGAGGTGAGGTGCAGACTTGTTGATATCACGAATCGCGATTTCCCAAGTTATTCGGAACTGTCGATCAATGTAGAGACACGTGGCATCAGATCCCGCGAGGTCGGGATTCGGCCTTCGGCGATTCTCAGTGCAAGGAATTTTGACCAGAGACATCGTGATCCCGCGATTCCCGATCGCATGAGTGAAGGAAAGGACATGGGTGAGTGGGACCATGAGATATAGTGGAGGACAGGTGGCATCACGTCGGGCAATCAACACATCGGGGTTCGGAGGTTGGAACTCCAAACTATTGACATCACCAGTGGCGATATCCTGATAGGAAAATCCCTGACGAGTGGAGGCGTTGACCTTTGATCATCAGAGATTGGGGCTCAGGAACTTGAAAGGCCCAATATCATGAGCGCCGAACTCGCGAATATGAGAGTTCCGATTTCCCGTTGTGAGAAGGGGAGATCGCGGATAGAGATACCTGTGGGTAAGGAACTTCCGACGAGGGAGTTGGGAGAGTATTTGACTCTTCGGGCTGGAGATGAAGAAGGTCCTGGTGAGGTGACTGTGCCTGGAGGGACAGTCACAATCACTACACCCCGGTGACCATCACCTCAATAGAAGACACCTTATCGAGGACCATAGCATCAGCAACAACATCACCTGCAGCAACAGTAGTTTAGGCCTATTTAGCATAACAAACCAGGGTTCCAAGTTGGTGGGTCGTCATCTTCTACTTCGGGTACCAAGAATACTGGGCCGAAGAATGGGTGTTGGATGTGGAGAGGACCAGAGCATTCAGATAAGCCAGACCCACTATAGTGGGAGATATGGGCAAGTCCCATCGGATTCATGGAGTGGTGAATAACCCCTAGGCAGAGAACCAGTCAACTATGCTCAAGATGACAGGTACCATCACTCACCAAACCTTTAGTGTTTTGATAGATCTCGTTTCTACTGAGAGTTTCATTTCTAGTGCAGCGCTAAAAAGGATTAAGGTAAAGGTAGTCGAACAGGATGATTTTATCTTCATAGATATGGCTTTGGGAGCCAAACATAAGGTTGGAGGAAAGGTTACAGGATGTGCCCTTAACCTGGGAGAGTTTTTCACGAGGACCAACTTGTACATCATGATCTTAGGATCTTATGATGCCGTGATTGGTATGGATTGGTTGGAATCGCATGAGGCGATACTCAAATGCAAGACGAAACAATTAAGCTTGGTCGATGATGAGGGACAGAGACGTGTGATTGTAGGATGGAACCAGGTAGTTTCCCTGAGGTTCGTCTCTTCCTTATAGCTACGGAAGACTATGCGCAAAGGGTGCAAGATTTATGTGATCCTTTCATTAAATGAGAAGGGAGTAGCAGAAGGTCTAGAAAACCTTCCGGTGGTGAGAGATTTTGTGGACGTATTTTCGGAGGAGTTACCTAGGATGTCATCGAAGAGAGAGTTGGAGTTTACCATAGACCTAAATCCGGGGACTGAACCAATAGCTAGAATGCCTTATCATATGTTGACCCTAGAGTTACAAGAGTTGAAAATGCAATTGAAGGAGTTGTTGGACCTGGGACTGATATGTCCTAGTGTATTAGCATGGGGTGCACCTGTTATTTTCATACAAAAGAAGGACAGATCATGGAGGCTTTTCATTGACTACCATCAACTGAACAAGGCTATGATCAAGAATTAGTATCCCTTGCCGAGATTTGATGATTTGTTCGATCAAATGAAGGGTGCGACGGTGTATCAAATGAAGGGTGCGACGGTGTTCTCCAAGATCGATCTATGATCAGGGTATCACCAGTTGCATATCAAGGAGGATGACATCCCTAAGACCACCTTTTAGATGAGATTTGGACATTACGAGTTTACTGTTTTACCATTTGGACTGATAAAGGCCCAAGGGGTATTTATGAGTTTGATGAATGGGGTGTTCCATGAATACTTGGATAAGTTCATCCAAGTATTCATTGACGATATCTTGATTTACTCTCATACGACTGAGGATCATGATGAACACTTGTGCTTGGTACTACAGTGTCTGCGAGAGCACAAATTTTTATGGGAAATTGTCCAAATGCTCTTTTTATCAATTGAGGATTCACTAGTTAGGGCATGTCATCTCTGGTGAATTTATCGCCGTGGATCCAACCAAGTACTAATGTCATGGAAGTGCGTAGATTTATGGGTTTAGCAGGATATTACTGACAGTTTGTCGAGGGATTTTTGAAGATAGCAAATCCGATTACGGAATTGCAGAAGAAGAACAAGAAGTTTGTTTGGAATGAGAAATGCACAGAAGCATTTTGGAGGCTTAAAGAGTTGTTGATGATAGCGCCGGTACTAAAGGTCCCTGACATGGGGCGGACTTCTTGGTATGCACCGACGCATCCAAGGAAGGCTTAGGCGGAGTCTTGATGCAATATGGACAAGTGATTACTTACATTTCGAGGAAACTGAGAAGGCATGAGGAGAACTACGCGACGCACGATTTGGAGTTATTAGCCATCGTATATGCCTTAAAGGTTTCGAGACACTACCTTGTTGGATGAAAATTTGAACTAAAGACTAATCATTGTGGACTACAACATATTTTTACACAAAGCGACCTGAACACGCGACAACGACATTGGTCGGAATTGCTTAGAGAGTACGACTTTGAAATTACTTACATAAAGGGAACAGTGAACCAAGTGGCAAATGCTTTGAGTCAGAAACCGCACATCTTTTCAGTGTTGCCTCTTCATATGAATCTACGTGAGAAGATTCTCACTTTACAATGTGACAATGACTAGTACAAGGAGGTCGAGGGATTTTTCAGAAAAAACACAATGATGGTACCACAATTTGAGGGTGTAACATCCCACTCTAGCGCACTTAGAAAACTTATTCTTTGAGGACACTTGCTCGCAAGTGATCTGGATTTTTATGATGATAAAA